>BEXV01001406.1:45133-63767 GCA_003118195.1 Hemicentrotus pulcherrimus
TCTCCCCTCCCTCCCTCCCCCCCTCTCTCTCTCTCTCTCTGTCCCTCTCTCTCTCTCTTTAAGCGTAGTAATCTATGCTTACACACCCCTATCAGTTATACCAGGAGGAGAGATCTTAGATTGCACTCACATTTCCCTCCTAGACATGGTTGAAACCAAATGAATACTTACACATGTATAATGATAATAACTAAATTTCTTCAATGCCTTCACCCTTAGGAAGTGAATAACTCTTTGGAGGAGACGAGTCAGCAAGCATTACAGAACTTACCTCGTGTTCTCAGAGATGTGGAGGCTGTACGACAAGAAGCCGGTTTCCTAAAAGATCAGATGCAACTTGTCAAGGAGGACATCAAAAAGGCATGGCATTATGAAGGCCTTCGTAAACCTTATCAGCTAACTAAAATTACGTTTAGGGAAATAGATGTGAAAAGAAGTCTTGAAAAATTGTAGATCTCATGTTTACGAGAAAAAAAAGAGGTCTTGAATGGTCTTTTGTTGAGTAATTGCATACAAACAAGTTTCAAGATGTTTCAGACTGTATGTGCTTTACAGATTGAATTGTGATTTCAATGATCTTGTTTGATATCGAAGACACAACATATATTTCCAAATGGGAAGATATGAGTCTATCAATCAATGTTTTATCACTCATGGGGGAAATCTACTTACACTAGATAAGACTCTAAAACTTAGTTTGTCATTCTTGAGATCTTGAACCCAATGTTTTCATAGAAATCATCTTTCCTCATATTCATTTCCCTTTTCCTTTTCCTTACTATCTATCACACTCTACAATTTTCCCTGTCTTTCTTTCTTCACTTCAACTCTTCATTTATATGTTTCTATTTCTGCCCTCTCATTTATTCATTATATCTCATTTCTATTTTTCTCTTCCCAATCTCATTTTATCTCACACTGTCATTCCCTAATATTCTTGTTAAATCTGTATGTCTATATCCTTCTACTTCTCATACCATCATCTTTGTCTACCTGTGATATAGGTAGAGGAGGATACATCAGAGTCAATGAAGATGCTGTTGGAGATTGATACCATCAAGTCAAGGATGAAGGCTGCATCAGATGCACTCCAGGCAAGTAGCCCGACCATTCAATATGGGAAACATTTGTGCGTGGATACAATTGTATTCAATTCTGATGAGTTAGATATCATCTTTGAGTTAAAGCTAGGAATCTCCTGTTTTAGAATCAGACATAAACTAAACTATCACATCTAGGCAGCTTTTTTGTGGGGATTTGTGGTGTATGTCACATGTTCATATTGCTAGCTGTTCATGTAATGAAGTGAACAAATACACCGAAGAAGAGAGCTATTTTTCTTTAGAAATCCCTAGAAAAGAAATTATAAAACAACAACAACATAAAAGTCTTAGTGTAATACGAAAACTGAAAATAGCTCCTGTGAACAAAATATGATTATTGACACTGCTATAATATTGATCAACTATGTTTAAAAATAGGCACAAATGTGTCTATGAACAAGTGATTGTTGACTCAAACACGTATGCATCTGTAAACAGTTTTCAGCTTTAAGATGTCACAGTGTTAGCAGATGTGATTGATTATTTGTATGATTTGTTTTACAGGAAGCAGATAACTGGACGACCTTGATGGCTGATGTTGATGAAGTTTTTGCTAGTAAGGATGTTCAGTTGGTAAGTCATTCTCTTCTTTTTCTCATCTCTCTTTCACTTTTATTATTTATATAATTGTATATTGATCTTCGACTTTTTTTCCCTTCTCCTTCAATCGTCTATTTTTCTACCCCTTCTTCTCTTCTTTTCCAAATAATACTTCCTGGTCAATACTACATGGTCAGAAAGAATTTTCCATCTTTTTCCTACCAGTTCTTATCCTTCACTTTTTCTTTTTTTAGTTGTCCATCTTTTGTCTTTCACATATTGTACATGTCATCACAATGTTGTGTTGGTGTCTACTAGAATGTTGATTCAAAGCATGATAAATAATGTACCTCACAATCATAAATGTATTCATTGTAGGTTGCCTTTGACTTTTCTAAAATTTTCTAACATAAAATAATTATAAGTCAAATTCTCATTCTTCATGTACTGTATGTGTGTTGCCAGAATAGATATTTTATTAATACTTTATTGAAATTACATTTATCTTGTCTCAAGATGCACTTTTCTTTATCGTGGACTGGTTTTCTTTTTTCATTAGATTCTTATTTTTTCCTTTAGCTACTGGTTACATATTACTTAGTTATTTTACTTAATTTGCTTTACTATTATGCTTTGTGTTTTATCTACAGATTGCAGACAAACTACTGGCAATGCAGCACAGTCTGGTAAGGAAACTATGAATATGAATATGAATATGGTGGTGGTTATTTTACCTGACTGCTAAGAAAGCATAAATGCTTGTAAGTAAGCAACCAAACGGCCAACGGCTTTAGGTCCTCTCCGAGGGACCTGGTAATGAGGATTAATGCCTTACCAAAGGGCACTAGCGCATCGACTTGGTTTCGAACTCGGGTCATTGGATTACGAGACCACTGCTGTACCTGTTAATGCTTTTATGGATTTTTAAAAATTATTATTATTTTATTATTATTTTCTTTTGAATGGAATCTTTGAATGCAAAATCTCTTTGCCTTCACAATTTCTCTCACTTTTTAAGAATTCTGTTTATATTTTGTTTGAGTACCGGTATTCAATTTAATTTATACGTTTTAAAAAAAAAATTATTTATTAACATTTATTTCCTTCTCAACAGTACAATATGAAACACAATTTATATATAAATTATATATGTAACAATGATTTCAACATTGAGTATACATTAAATTATTCAGATTACAGAAGGAGGCGAAAAACCTGAAAAGCTTGAGTTGGGAACGCATATAATAGTTTAACACAGTACCAACATTTGAAGACATTTTCCATGCAATTTTGTCATCAATACATTTCTGTGAAAGGATCCTATGTCTAATGTTGAGTTTGTCTTGATCTTGTTTGTTTAGAGTATGTTAGCTCACTGTGGAGATTATGATGAGAGATGTCAGAGTCTGGAGGTTTTGAAGAATCGTCTAGAAGCTCTTCTGAGTCCTCAGCTTGTTAGTGCATTCAACTCACATTCACTGGGTGAGTTAGCTTGTGAGTGCATTCAACTCACATTCACTGAGTGAGCTTGTTAGTGCATTCAACTCACATTCACTGGGTGAGTTAGCTTGTTAGTGCATTCAACTCACATTCACTGGGTGAGTTAGCTTGTGAGTGCATTCAACTCACATTCACTGAGTGAGCTTGTTAGTGCATTCAACCCACATTCATTGGGTGAGCTTGTTAGTGCATTCAACTCACATTCACTAGCTGAGATACACTGTAGGATGCAGATCATAACTCACCCAGTTATGATCTGCATCCTACAGTGTATCTCAGCTAGGAAATTCAATTGAGTTACTAGAATAGATGATGTACTTCTAATGAACAAACTTATCTTTTAGCACTCCAAATTTAAGTTTGTAATTTGAAATATAATCTTTTGCAATTTATCACCTTGTCTTTAGATGTTCACAATGGTTTTGAATGATCCCTTAACCCCTGATGCAATTTGAACAACACAGTTTGTCTGAAATTCACACTTGAACTCTTTGGTTTACTGTTTATATACCGGTATTTTATTCTTAATTCATGCCAATCTATGTTCATGTTTATTGATATGTTTCTTTTGTAATTTTGCCTGTTTTTATCTGTGAACTATATCGCAATTCAGCCAACAACGGCTGCAAAGATATATTTTAATAAACCTTGAATTGAATTGAATTGAATAGAATTCAAGATTATTTTTTTTGTTTGTTATCACAAACCTCGGCTATAATTGACTCTATACATACATGGTGTATCTTTCTGTGGTACATGGAGGCATACATGTATGTACAAGCTTTAACTCTTGTTCACAACATCTTAAGATAAAACTGACTGCATGCATATATATTGTTTCCCGGGCCCATCCCTTTAGTACATTCCTGGTTGAGGTTTTTGGTGTGCTTTTCTGAAATACACACATGTAGAGATCACAAATCGCAAATCACAGTGTAAGTAAAGTCATAATGACAAACATCATAAATCCCGAGCAAAGAAATATACCATCTATTGTGTTAGGGAGATTATGTATTCATTTATCATTTTCAGTCAACAACAAGATAAAACTTTGTCATTGTTAATTTTGTTTGTATGCATACATCGCATTTGGCTAATATTCTTCTTTCTTTTTTTTCAGAGGCTGCCCAGAGATATGTGAAAATATTCAAAGATATGGACAGATTGTCACAGCTCAGGAATTACTACTACAAATGCCATAAGGTAAGTTTAAATACCTTCATGCAATGATGGAGTTATCTCTAGACGATATACTGAATGTATGTGATTGGTTGGTCGGTATATAGGAACAATTTAATGATAACTTTGCATTCTAGCAATGGCAAAACTTAATTCACACAGAAACATACTGATCTTACATAAGAAATTTAGAGAGTATTAATATTTTAAATCGTATTTCTCTATCTCTCCCCCTCTCTTTCTCTTTCTACATGAATCTGTTCAACAGAGTTCCTTATTACTCCAGTGGCAGAAACTACAGGAAACTAACAGAGAAAAGGTCCTAGCAGAGTGGTTACCAACATTCTATGAAACATTGCTTACAACATGGCACAGAGAGGTAAGATATTATACTACCACCAAACATTGCTTACAACATGGCACAGAAAGGTAAGATATTATACTACCACCAAACATTGCTTACAACATGGCACAGAGAGGTAAGATAGTATACTACCACCAAACATTGCTTACAACATAACACAGAGAGGTAAAATAGTATACTACTACCAAACATTGCTTACAACATGGCACAGAGAGGTAAGATAGTATACTACCACCAAACTTTATTCATGTCAAGCATGAGGCCTACTGATAATATCTTCTTGCCGATTATAAAAGCTACATTGTAAACATGACATGAGGGGATAAATCCATAAAGAATGAGAACCTTAACTTCGTAATATTAACAATGTGACCTTTGACCCAATTATGACCTTTGAATCATGAAGTCCCCCATGGTAGATGAGCCTCTAGCTCAGAACCTGTCAGTATCCAGCCATCATTACCAATTGCCTATTATTTTCACTTTGTCACATGACATTTGACCTCATCTTGCCCTTTGTACCCGTAGATTCAGTGGTGTGATCAGGTCTTCCCTGGTGCTGTTCCTATGGTATGTGAGCTCCTAGCCCAGACACTGTCCAGTCTGCAGCCATCACTACCAGCCTGTATGGACTCTGCCCTGCAAGACAATGCCCTTCTCAACCTCATTGACCTCCGGCAGGTAACTATCATGGCTTTACAGACTCTGCTTCATAAAGCTTTTAACTACATGTATGCTGTAGTATAACAAGTTACAAAATAGCCTTTGATTTGCTGTGAGCAAACTTGTCTTTGAATTTTGACACTGCTTTATGAAACAGGATTCTGGTCTATTTCATGTACATGTACAATTTATATGACACTATGTGTGTTGCATCGCTGCTTATATGGTTTGGATGGAAACACGTAGAGATCATAATAGTTGCATGATTTGTTCTCAACTCACCTGAATTTTAAATTAAAAAAAACAATATTTATTCAGTTCTGGTGAGACTTGGAATGTCAGAGGTTTTTATAGAGACAGTAAGCAGTCATTGAAAAATAGTATGTTGGGGCAAGACATTGTTTCCACGGAAACAGTGCCTATTCCCTCCAATTATCTTCATGTACATTGTAAATGTATTTTCATTAAGTTATTTGAGAAAAGTTTTTAAGCAATCATGATAATATAACCATAAAAACGGTGCTTTTAAAGCGCTTACCACCAAGTCTCTAAGCGCTATAACAAACAAAATAAAATGATAAACAATTGCATAATAATCAAATAAAGGATACTTTGTGCATTTTTGCAAAAGATGTAGGCTACATGTAGGTTTACTTCACAGAGACTGTCATTGGTGAAATCATTGTTTTATTAATCATATATGAATTAGTACCTATACTATGTACACTATATCTGCTGCACTGTGTAAACAATATGCTATCAAGATGCTATCTGTTTATACGTTTGCATTGATCTACAGATCACATTGAGATTCATCAAAAGCTTAGAAGGAGCTATACAATCAGTGACAGGTAAGTCTTGAGATTCATCAAAAGTTTAGAAGGTGCTATACAATCAGTGACAGGTAAGTCTTGAGGGGTTTTTTTATGTGTATTTTTTTTTTTTTCGGTTTTGGGGGTGTGCTTGTGATATACTGTCAGTTGTGGAGATCTGATGTTGATTTAAAAAAACAAAATGTAGGTAATAATCCTCATTTCCAAGTCTGTGAGACGGCAGCCAGAGGTTTAGTTGCTTACTTGCCTACAAACATACATGCTTTCTTTTTTATGGTGCATGTTTATTATATCCACAAATTAAATACACTTTCAGAATGTTGGCTTTGCAAAAGTTTCTATTATTGTATGTATTTATCACAGTTGCCCATTACTCCATTTTTCTTTCTGCAGACACACTAGTAGGCAGCCATTTTGAAGACCTTGTTCATGCTATCCATGCCCCTTACATCCCTTATTTGATAAGGTACGGCTTCTACGAGGAAGAACACTTGCTCCAAGAACTCTCAACTATCAACATGGCAAGTAGTTTTCGTCTTTAATTTGAAAAGGAAACTAATAGAGTTGGCCTCCTGATGTTTGAAAGATTGCATTGTTGAAAATACTTTGAGAGTATTCCTCTTTTTGAGAGAATATCATATTTGAATCTCTCTTTTAGGAGAACTCTCCCAAGGGAAACCATCATTACTATTCTCAACTACACAATGTCAACCCTATAACTTACATATACTCTATAAATTTGTCAAATCTTGATCACTCCCTTTCCAATTCTGTTTTCCATTTCGACTCATTTTAACAATGCATGTATATACACCTAAAATGAAAACAACAAAAGTCTTATGTCATTTAATTAAATGTTGTCATCACCTCAGTCATTGTTTTCTTCCTTTCGTTCAGGCCTCCATTAAAGTAATTATGAAATGTCCAAAATTTGATAAATATGTGAAATATGCACTTTTTTAATAAACAAATGCAAAAAAGTGTGGATTTTGACAAGAGAAAGAATGTTTTGGCAAATACAGCAAAGGAAAGAAAGAAAGGGTGAAATAGAGATGAAAACAAAGTAATTTTAAGATAAAGCTTGTTGAAACACAAAGTGATTTGAAGTATTTTATCTGATATTCTTTTACAACAGGAAAGACAGGACTTGATAGACTGTGCACAGCTGCTATCAGATTCACTCAATAAGATATTCAAACTGACAAATGAGGTAACTATCAACTTATATTTAGACTAAACAACTAAAGTCTTTGTTTTGTGTGTGTGCTAGAAGGGACTGTCATTTTCTGAATGTGGGTGGGGGTGGTAGGGAGAGAGAGGAGACAGGGATGGAGTGACATTGTGATGGATTTAGAGAGCTGGGTTGGTATTCACTTCACTATTTATGTCAGAAAAATGAATATTTTACTCATTTTGGGGCTTTATTGCCAACTTTGATGTTAGGTTGTATTGGCTAAATACAGGTATTTTACCCTCAATTGGACATAGCTTTCCTCGCGAACTTAAGCCAAATATTTTGAAGGCCTTGATAGGAATGCATATGTTTTTCATATGCAGTCATCACAAGCTGCGCGCATATACCGTAATCGAATGTCACAATGCTTATAAGTATGAAAGTCGGTTACTGAAGTCAAATATTTAGATGAATATGAGTTAAGGCATTTTACTTACTAGCCAATACAAATACTAAGTAAAGTACTGGCTTAATATGCATACTAAATTGAATACCGCCCCTGGCTCCCTTGTTTATTATAGATGTTGAGTTTGATACCATTATCCATTTTGGTTTTGATATCAACATATGAAATATGTATTTCTTCACCTACATGTAAAACGCTGTTTATGTTTAATACCTTTGTTTAAAGGGAGTGTAACTTCGCAAATACTGGTTAACGTCGTCTTCTTTTGGACAACTGGACGTAAACGAATGGTCAGCGTTCGCGAAACAAACTGAAGTTCTCCTCACGCTTCGGTTTCGCATATGTTGCATGCACATGATTGCTGCGGTCGCATCGCCCGTAGTCGTATTATACCCGACTGACCCCAAGTCAGGCCACAGGAAAGACACATAGTCTCGTCATGCTACACACCCCATAATAGACATGGCCCTGCTACCTTAGCCTCTAGCTTAGTCAATAAAAGTTCATACAAAGTGAGGAGTGATCCAGGCTATTTTTAAACTGTCAAACTTTTCCTCTTACTGCTTGTTTTTCCAGGCTTCAGACAGGTGTACAGCTTTTACAGGAGGCTTTGGCATGGCTGGCCTATTATCAGCTCTCAAAGTAAGCTAACTTATTTGTTTATTTTTTTAATTTATTTCTTTAATTACTGCTCTTTGAAATCTATACTACCACTATTGTCTGGGGTGTAAATATGTCCTTAATAACATGTTATGATTGTGTGACTATGGTAGTCCAATGTGTCTTGTTCTAAACATGTTATATGATTGAATGATTGAGGAAGTCCAATGTTTGTTCCATTTATCAACCAAAGAGGACTAAAAGTTAAAAAGAATAGTATTGCCACTTACAAATCGTCTTTCCATGGATGATATCTTAAATATTTTACATACATGTATGGTGATACACTTTAAATAAGAATATGTTTGACATCCATGATAATATTGGCTTTTACAGTGTAACGTTGTATTTGATTTAATGCATAATCCAATATGTACAGTATACCTTTAAGCTATAGGTAGATAAGAAAGAGAGTGAAAAAGAAAATGAGCAGGATTTCTTTGATACTGCGACAGGCCACATTCAGCTCGTACTGTCAGAAGTTTGACCGGAGCCTAGAAACCTTGAGGTCAGCCTGCGGGCTTGACCCAGTAAGTACTAATGCCATGGTGACCTCTGCGGGGGCGGAGCTAGGGGAGGATTGGAGCAAGTTCCAGAATGCTCTCAAGATTGTTCAGACATGTGGTAAGCTTTATCAGTATTAGGGTTAGTGAGTGAAAGGTCATAAGTCAAAGAGGCCAATGGACATGGAAAGTCATGACATACATGTATGGTCCATCCATAATTTCAGCATGCTCATCTACAGTACCATTTGTAGAATGGATAAGAAAATATTGAATGAGGAAGTTTCTACACAATGTTCCTGCTGCTAGTTGCTTAAATATTTCCTATTTTTGAGAATTTTCAAGTCCCATATATAGTTTTGTAAATCTTAACTAAATTTGATGCATACAGTAAACCTTCAATACATCCTATAACCTGATTGTGCATGGGGCTAAGGCGAGACAACGCAAGGCATTTGACATGTTTCGACATATAATATAGGAACTAAGAAAAGGAAGGAGATTTATCTTATATTCAATCTTGATGATAACCCTTTTTTATGCCTCCGCTTCAAAGTAGCCGGAGGCATTATTTTTGTAAGGCCAGTATCATTTCAAGCTCTGCTTACGATATCAGTTTTCTGCATTCTCCCCCTTTTCCTTCTTTTCAAAAAAGATTTATTTGTCAGGAGGTCGAGGGTCAAAGGTCACAGGGCTCATTATGTATACAAAAATAGCTTGTGATCGAGTTATCTCAAGAACCAATTAATGGATTCCTGCCAAACTTGGGTCATGTATGTCTCTAATAGAGCCAATGAACTGATTAGATTTTGGGGTCTCAAGGTCGAAGGTCAAAGGTCACAGGGCTAATTATGTATACAAAAATAGCTTGTGATCGCGTTATCTCAGGAACCGGTCAATGGATTCCTGCCAAACTTGGGTCATGTATTTATCAAACGGAGCCAATGAACTAATTAGATTTTGGGGTCACGAGTTCGAAGATCAAAGTTCACAGGGCTCATTATGTATACAAAAATAGCTCGTGATCGCGTTACCTCAAGAACCGATTGATGGATTCCTGCCAAACTTGGGTCATGTATGTATCTAACAGAGCCAATGAACGGATTAGATTTTGGGGTCATGAGGTCAAAGGTCACAGGGCTCATTATGTATGCACAAATAGCTTGTGATCGCATCATGAGAACCAATAGACAGATTACTATCAAACTCAAGACATGTACATGTATATATGTATCTTGCAGAGCCAATTAACTGATTAGATTTTAGGGTCATCAGGTCAAAGGTCATGTGGCTCATTATGTATGACTATAAATGTGACCCGGCACCACAAAACCACCAAAAAGTAGCAAAAATTATTTTCCTGATTTCATCTGATTACGAAAGAAGAAGTTCTCCTCTTTAAAATGGTATATTACTTGTCCAAATTGAAGCTTCCTAACCCTTTCAATTTAGTGAATGAAAAGAGCTGGTGAGGGAGGTTACTGGTATTAAATTGTGAGAAAGAGAGCTTTAAAGTTTGGGGCTATTCAAGCATGCGGAGCAAGCAANATCCGAGACTCGAATGACATGGCCTAGTAGCTGGGTGGGCGACAGCTTAATCCTCAGGTCGTGGGCTTTCTTTTTAATCACAATGACCTTCTCCTAGGTATTTTGGATAGCCTTGGGTACCGAGAGCCAGACACCCAATCATGTATAAGACTACACCACAGATAAGTCTGAGTTGGATACCCTCCTGCTGCACCGTTCACCAGCTATATAATAGTTATGGAACCCTGCCACATCATTATCCACAAGAACTCTTAACATAGTTCGAAAGAGGTTGATCATCGTGGTAGATAGTAAGATTGGTAGTTATCAGTTGTCACACGTTTGCTCTCTTCGTGTGACAACTGATCAACTACCAATCTAACTCTTAACATGTGTGCATCCAAACATTATTCATAGTCTCCCATTTGCATTCATGGGTGTAGAACGGGTAATGCGCTGGATGACATTCAAGTATTCAAGAAACAAATATTCTTGCCGGTTGCTTGATATAAACACATGTACATAATATAGTAATGATACTGTGTCACTAAAAATGCATACCGTAATTCATTTTGCTTTGAGTTTGGATTACCTAGTGATACACACATATATATACCATTGGATAGGTTTTTCCAGGAGTTACAAATCTGTCAAGAATTAAAAAGTATGTTGAGAAGGAACGTCATAAAACGGGCCCCTAAAAAAATAAGTTGGGTCACCATAAAAATACAATAATCATTATAATCTTCTATTTTTGGGGTGGTGTTTGGGGAATATTTGTGCAAAATGAAAAGTGTGAAACATTGTCTATTACATAGTACGGGATGTGGCTATAATTATTTGAAAAGATAAATATTGCCTTTTTCTCTTGGGCTCATGCATACCTCACATCTTACTGATTTGTTTTTATCACAGCTTATAGGTTGTAATTGGGATTGCCTAATCAATTGTTCGTTCTGGTGTTTGTAATTATCCTGTAAATACTGGTTATCAAAAGCAAACAAATTTTCAGAATGGACTTTTATGCAAATATATCATATTATCTTCCTGGCAGTGCGTCACACAGCAGCTCTTTCAAGGAATATAATTACTTAGCCAGAGAAGATCCAGCCCAACATGCTGCCTTTCAGGAACTTATTCTCAAACTCAGAGAAGGTCAGTCCCATGTGTTGAATTTAGTGCTGTGTTTTAGTGGTTCACAATCAAACTTCAAATGCATACACTGTAGATCTGAATTGTATTCAAATGCATAGATTTGAAGAGATCTCAAGTATTTCTAGCAGCAGACATGTGCTAGACAACCTCAATCAGGTTGACTTCAAAATGCTTTTCTGCCACTAGTATCCAAAACAACCTCTCAGAAACAAGACATTAAAAACTTTAATTTTAGGATGTGGAATAAAAAATTAATAATGAGCTAATTCTGGTACGTATTATACTCGTCTATGTGTTTAGAATATTTTCTTCTTGTAAAGATCTATATTTACCTGTTACATAATAATCCCAAAATAGTATAGGCTGTTGTTGATGAATAATCCCTGTTGTACTAAAATCAAGACAGTTCATCACGTACACGTACATGTATGTTGAAATTTGGTGAAGAAAAAAATAATGATTTTGTACAGTTCTCCAGCTCTTGCTACCCTGAAGGCTTACATGTTCAGGGGGTGTTTTTTTAATGTTCAATGTAATGGGATTTCATTTCCTCCAAAATAATCTTTTTTGCTCTTAATTGTTGATATTCTTTTTCCTTTAGATGATGGTCCATCTTTACTTCAAGAGCCATTAGAAGCTATGTCAAAGATCACTGAGCATGCTCACAAGCTTGCGTTTGGAATCGTCTTCTTCCAGCTTCAACTTCAACTCTCACAAGTTTCACAAATGGAGGTAAGAAAGCAGGGCTGCAAACCAGCCCCAGTATGGAGGAACATTACATTCTTCTCTTTTTCAGAATTTGTTTCTTTGTAGTAAAATAATAAATATAATAGTTTGTTCTTTATATAGCCCATTTTAGGACTGCAGGCCCTCTCAAGGCGCTTTACAGATATATTATTACCCCGGTCATCGGATTCAGGCTTACCCGCACACAATGTATGCACATTTTTCACTCACTGGGGAGCAATCCGGCCAGACGTCTTTTTTACAAACGCACACTTGCTCATCTAACCACATTAACTTTCGCATCCTACCGGGTACCCATTTAACATTTGGGTCGAGAGTGGCCAATGTAGATCATTGTCTTACTAAAGGACATTAATGTTGCGGCGGGACTTGAACCGCGGACCTTGTGATCCACAGTCTGGTGACGTATCCACTCGACCACAACACCTCTACGCGTGTAAAATAATTTTTTTTGTCTATTATGTTTTAAGAGAGTCCTATCAATGTTTTGGTTGGAGATTGGAAGGTATGGACAAGGAAGTGAGGGAAAATTTAGGATAGCCCTCAAACCAGATCCTTCTGGTATGTACATGTAAATGAGCTGGATAGTCAAAAGATAAAGAAAGTCAACTGTTTGGAAAAACTAGGGTAGTTTCAAGATGAATACCTAATTTGTATCGTACACGTACATGACAAGTGTAATGAAATCAATATCATTGAAATCAACATTATCATCGACATTTTTTGTTTATTTTTGTTATTTGCCTGTTAAATGTTTATTTTAATTCAATTTAATTATTTGAATTCTTGAAAACTTCAAACAAGTGAATACAATATTATATGTGAACACTGATACATAAATGTCTACCCAGTATGTACATCTCTCCATTACCACTCCTATTTGCATGTCTTGTACTTTACATTCAGGTTTGGACTGATGAAGGAGGTATGCTTTCAGCTGATCTACCAACATTCAGTTTATCTCCTCAAGAATATATCACCAAGGTAATCTCAATCGAGGTTGGATTTGCCCATGATAAAAAAATACAAGTGAAATACAAAATGTTCAAAGTGAAATTTGACAAATCCTGTTTAAACGGAATGTGTTATTTTGCATAATTATGTTATTTTGGTATGAATTCAGTTACCAATATATTAGAAGGAGAGCTTATTGTATAGCACATAAAATTAGTTTAAATGTTTTAGGTTTTAAGTATTTTTTTTTTTTAAATGGTCATTATTTGTCACGTCTCGGGCAAGTTTACAATGTTAATTTACAGCTCATGATCTAGAGCAGTGAATGATAGTACTGACATAGAAACAGAGACAAGTTACACGGTAGGTAGTTTGAAATGGAAATATTTCAAAGTGCTTTTTTTAATATCAAATGGGTGCAGCAAAAATGTGTTTTCGAAGCTCAGCGCTACACATAATGCTTACACAGAATATGATATATTAAGGCAAGTCCATGGTCAGTTGATATGTATTCTAAATATTGTGCAGTTCTGAACATAATTCACTTCATATTTAATTCACTTCATATTTGGTATGATTTGAGCTCTTAGAAGCGCAATAACCTTAATACAAATACCAGATATATACATGGGTGTACTAAAATTTTGCATGTGGTTGCTAATGTATTGGACAGTGTACATGTACATTTGTATCTTGGCCTTTCCCAATAATATGGAGAGACATGTACATGTACATGTACATGTAAATCAGCAAAAATAAATAGGTGGAGATGTTGACAACATTGTTTGCATTTTCTGTGTAGATTGGTCAGTATTTGATGACCCTACCCCAACAGCTTGAGACTTGTACAAGCCAGGATAACCCAGCCATGGAGAAGGCTTTAGAAGCTAGTCAACTACCATTCCCACCCTCACCTGGTAAGTCAATCGTTTGGATCATGGGTGGATTTTTTATTTGTAAGTGACTGCTATTAAGAAAGCATGTGTATGCTTGTCAGTGAGCAACCAGGGGACCAGCAGCTTGAAAGGGACTTTGTAACATTTTTAAGATGAGAGATAGTGGTGCTAAGGTAGTGACTTCAATGCTAGATGTACACTTAAAGGTAATCTGAAAATTTGAGTGAAAACGGACCATTATTCATGGTACAAATTGGATAAAACTGATCTGATCGATTCCTTAATTCTCCCAACTATATTATTACAATTTTATCACACTTTAGGTGATTGCAAATCTCACAAAGCAATAAAATGTCTCTACATTCCATTCTAGACATTTAAGTGTTGACAGATTTTTTATAGCCTGTTTTATGTCTTTTTTTCATGGAAAAACGGTTGGGAAAATTCAAAAATGGTTGGGAGAATTTACTGTTAATCACTGTTAAAGGGTGCCTCACATCGACGCCTTCAAAGAAAACCATAGATATCTTAATGGTTTGAGAATTTGTTCAGGAATTTTTGCATGACAGGGGTTAGTACAGTAAATGGAATATAGTAAGTAACATTTTATACAAAAATTAAGCATTTTTTGTCATCAACCTTCAACAATGTTACCAAGTCACTTTAAGTCCCCTGCAAGGGACTTGGTAATGAGGATGCATGGCTCATTATCAAAGGGCACTAGTGAATCCACTAGATTTTGAACCCAGGTCCTCCCATCAACGAGACCCCTGCTTCTTCACTGAGCCTTCTCCCCTTCTTGAGGATCATCAAATGTATATGTTTGTTTTGAAAGATCTACATGTATATTATGTATAAAATTCATAAAATTTATATAATGTTTTTCATTCTTTGTAATGGGTGTATCAACTTGTCAAGCCACATAAGCTTTTACTGATACGCCCTATTTTATTTTCCAATAATTTGTATTTAAATGTTATTCCTTTGTTTCACATACTTAAGTTGATTTGATATACATTGTAAATGTTTATAACCTGTCTTTTGTTTTTACTGAATTTGAAATAAAATGGATCAATCAATCAATCAATCAATGTATTTAAGATAATAAATGTAAATGTAAGTACTGTATACAGTAAACAGTGTAGCTGTTTAGTAAAATATTAGTTGTTTCAGGAGTTTGGAACATTTCAGAAGTGTAGATTATTGGATGGTTACTGGATTGTAGATCAAAAGGTTCATGGTTAAAATGAAGTCGATCCCTGCCACTGCACTAACGTCCTTTGGCAAGACATTAATTTAAGTTTGCCTCACTCCGCCCAAGTGAAGTGAATTGGCGCCAGTAGGTAATCATTCCTTGAATGCTTCAGCGCCTTCTTCAGGTCTAGAACTCGGTTTATAATCCAAAGCTTTTGGGAAGTACATACAGACAGTATTAAATATGTGATATGTGGTTTCCAATAACTGATTACTGTTATTATTATTATTATTATTATTACTGACAGGTTCTCCAGAAGTGGCGCATCTCGCTGATTACTGGATTGGGTCTGTTGCCAGGGCAACCATGCATATGTATGTTGAGGTCATACTAAGGATCAATGAACTGACCCAACAGGCAACCAGACAGCTATCAACAGATATAGGTAAGGGAAAGCTCACAAAATGTCCGTTAGCATGACTGCCGCCCAACCGCTGTAGATCACAGCTTGCCTTCTTGTGACTTTTCCTTCCCAGAGATGCCAGTTTTCAGGCAAAAGCCTGAATTCAAGCCCTGGCAACTCATCTCAGGCCATAGTTTAGGTTTTTTGTGTACAAATTGACTAATTCTAGGTGATTTTCAGGCCCTCTGATCAATTCTAAGTGGTACCCCTGCCTTTTACATTTCTAGCAATTTTGAGACCCAAGTTTTGCATAAATTTGACAGTCCCCTACACTATCACGCAATGTTACGTTATCTATTGTTGGGGCCTAAATTGAATGAAAATTGACATTTTGCATATATTTGTGTTGTGCCAAAATACTGCTTTTAAATTGCTCTATGGCACTGCTAGTAGTGTCTTTCATTCATGCCTTTCTCCTGATCTTGTATGTTATGAAATTTAAAAAGATACATTCTTGAAGAAAAAGATACATCATACAAGCAAAGAAATATTAGATATGAATACAGTAGAGTACATAAGAGGTTAATAAAGCTGCAATAATTGCAAAAGGATTGATTTAGATTTGACCTTTTTTCAATACACTATTTTGGGCCTTGCTGCTAAGAAACTTTTTTGGTAGAGATTGTCCTTCATGCCTTATTTTTAGAGTCTTTGAATTTAGCGAGCATATCTGATCTTTACCGTTCTTTTTGTGTTTTTATTTCTTTTAGATTATTTGTGCAATGTAGTTGATGCTCTTGGAATCCATCCATCTCAGAATCTGAAGCATATTGAGGAACTTCTCAAGATGCCTCTCTCACAGTAAGTTTATACACAGACTTCTCCTATTGCTTCCTGCTGGGGAATTGCAAAGAAAATATAGGGGTGTGCTTCCCAACTGAGTACGGAAGTATCATGGTCTAGTCAGAGATGCCAACCATGTACAATTGAATCATATTTAGTACGATAATAAGAGTGAAATACGATAAAATAATATCACCTCTTAAAATAAGATTTTTCAACAACTAAAACAAAAACAAAACAAAATCTTTTTTAAACCCAGAAAAGCCGACTAAAACAGCGGAATCGCATAGAAACATGTTAAAAAATTTGCTTTACAATTTTCTCATTAAACTTTAATGAGCAAACATTTTACTTGACAGTACCAGTTAAACATTTTTTTTAGTGTCGATTTTTCGTAAAAATCCGATTTTTTTTTTAAGGTAGTCAGTCTGTTTTTTTTTATGTCAAGAGGTAGGCATCTCTGTCTAGTGGATGCATCACTGGGTTGTGAATCACAATTGTTCCCCTGCAGCTTTAATGTCCTTTGGCAAGATATTAATCTACATTTGCCACTCTCCACCCAGCTGTTTTTTAAGGGTGCTGAAAGGCAGAAATTCCTTCAATGAATAAGGGCCTCATCAGCGAAATTCAGTTTGAGCTTGGGTAATAATATTACTGCAGGGCCTCAATAAACAAGACCTATTAGTATAATGATAATTATTACTATTACTAGTATTTGTATCACTAGTATTATTACTATTACTACTACTATTATTATTATTATTACAACAGTAGAGTTTTCCATCTAGACCCCTCAACTCCTTGTCTTTAGTTTCTGCTTCAAATATTGTGCCAGATCGGAAGGTGTATTGTACACATTGTGTTGTCCATTGACGTGTAAATGAATCAAAACTTCACAAGTAAACAAAGGAATATGATTTTGACATTTCTCATGTTACTCTTTGGATTCATTAAATTATTGGAGCATTTGTGATGTGTATTTTATGTGTTTGTCTTCTTTCATCTTCCAGGCGTAACCTGGGGTGTGTTTCACAAAGATCCTAAGTTGAACTTATCTCTAAGTAGGACTTACCAATTATGGAAAGCCATTAGCATCTATGAAAATACTTTTAAAACTTTATTTTAAATGGCATAAAATGTTAATTAGTAATGAGCATAGAAAGACAAGGAAATCAAGGTAGTACTAGCCACGACACCGTGTGTGTTGTCCCATATATAGCTTTCTGTGTACAGTGCTTGTTACTTTACCAAGACTCGGTCAAATTTATTATGATTTTGATGACTCCAAAACCTTGCAGTGCACACCAATACTTATATGCTACATGATCAACTGTTTCTTATCCTTTCCAAACCTTTTCTTTCACAATGCAATCGCATAACCAGTACTATAGTTTATCTTTAAGGTTACTAATGGCTTTCCATAATGTTTAAGTCCAACTTAGAGTTAATTTCGACTTGGGATCTTTGTGAAGCAACCCCTTGGCCATGTGTTCTCTTTGATACATGTTCATCATCTTGTCTTTACTGCAGGTATGGTGAAGTGAAAGGAGTCATCCCAGACAGATTGATGCATGCTGTAGCCAGCATGAGGAGTGGAGCAGAGTCTTAGATAATGCTCAACACATCATAATCATTATATCTCTAGGAACATAGTAGAAAGGTCACTTGTCTAAAAAGCCTGGCATTCCTTGTACATTTCATATGTGGTGGAATGTGTTACACCACTGCCATCAACATTCCTGACACAAAATTTTAAGTCTTGAATTCGGACCTTTTTTTTCTGCATCTTGAAATGTTTTTATGAGAGTCCTCATTATTTTAACGGAAACAAAAACATCTGAGAACTTTTGTTTCTGATGCACTATGTAATGAAAAAGTCTTCTTTTATATTAAAAATAGTTTGCACAGATTTCACATATATTTATTAAA
>BEXV01001406.1:64129-74596 GCA_003118195.1 Hemicentrotus pulcherrimus
CATAACTTTTGTATCCTTTGTCGGATTTTCGTCAAACCTTCACTGATATGTTTTTCTCACTGTTCTGCTTTTATTAAAAACAACTTAAGTTCAGGGTGGACTTTCCCTTTAAATACCCCGTTGTCAGCACTTGCCTCGCCCGTACGAAAACTCGCTACTATCTCTAGGAAGGTCATTTGTCTAAAAGCCTGGTATTTAGAAAATCTCTATCTTCAAAAATTCTGTCAGGAAATGGTAATTCTTGAATTAAGACTTCTTTTTGTTTGCATCTTCAAATGCTTTTAATGAGAGTCCTTTTGATAATTGAAAACAATCTGAGAACTTTTGTTTCTGAAGCACTATGTAATGAAAAAGTCTTCTTTTATGTTGAAAATAGTTTGTACAGATTTCATATATATTTATTGAATGCTTTTTATAGAGAGGAGTAAAATGTATAGTATGAACTAAATCCTCAATACTTTTGAGCGATTTAAACACCAGTTGCTACATTACACATCAAATGTGTAACTGCCATTATATGTATGTACATGTACATGTAACCAAGTTCATGTTTCCATCCAGTATAAATAATTCTTCTACTTTTTTGCTAATTGAATATTCGCGTATTGTAAAGCCTTTAATGAGTGCTGTATTAAATGCAGGCACATTTCAACCCAATTCCTTCATGTATTCTCACCAACTGCTATTTTTTGCAAAAAACAGACTTATATGAATGTCTTCCTGTCACTGTCATGGTAGAGTATAAACAAAAACAAAAAAAAATAGGTACATTTTATACTGCACACACATGTACATGTATATACATCCTGGAGGATGCTCAAGGCACCTATAAAGCCCTATGTTTATTCATTCATGAAATCGGTGCCTATCGGGGACTTGTGTACTTCACCTGGGTGGAGAGTGGCAAATGTAGACTAATGTCCAGCCAAAGGACATTAGTGCTGTAGCACGACTCCTACTGTTAATCATGTAGTTCACAGTCCAGTAACAAATCCACTGGATTATTACACCTCAAATTGCGCTTCAAAATGATTAAGCAGTTTTCAAAATGTGTAATTCAAATCATAAATATCTTGATAATCAGACAGGCGATCGGCTTGTAAAAGTCATGGGGTTCCTGACTGACCTAAAGGTTTATAATTACCATTGCAGCATGAGCTAAATCCAGGATTTTGTTTCAGAATCTGAGACAAAGTTATTGGATCCCTTTAAATCTTAATTTATTAATTCCCAAAGTACATTATGCAGTGCCCTAGCTAGCTATGTGTATCAAGAGAATTTGGGTGGTACATGTACATGCGAAGCACAGTGTAGGCCTGTTTTGTAAGCCCCTGAATACTATACCAGAGATAGGTCAAGGCGGAGGTTATAGGAAATTGGTTTCTAGCCACAGGCTATAACAAGAAAGGAGTGAAAATTTTAAGATTCAGATGGTTGCACATGCACGTACCGTATATGTATGTGTGTCCATTAATTTGCATCAATTACCTAAATTCTATTGTACAGGTTACTTTACAACCTTTGTTATTATGTTTATAGCAATGGAAGCATATTTATTTCTAGTACATGTACTTGATTGTGTAATTCATATCTTTCCTGTTTACATACACATTAATAGAAATCATGTTGATGGAATTGAAATAAAACACTGACTGAAAAGATCATTTTTAGCTCTGACAGTTTCAATCTCAATCTCTTTTCTTTTCCTTTTTTTTTCTCTCTCCTTTCTCCTTCATCTTTTCTCTCTCCTTTCTCCTTCATCTTTTCTCTTTCTTTCCCTTTCATTTTTTTTTTCTGACCGCAGCGCAATTTTACTGGCAATAACCTGACTCCCCCCCTTTAGCGACGCCCCAGGTGACATATTACAATACCTAAGAAATTAAAGTAAAAACATAAATAATACAGTACTACAGACATACACAAAGAAACTATTATGTTCTGTCCATATGATATATATTATTCCATATCTCAAACATTCATACATTGAAATAACAAAGGTCATCAAATAACATCAACAAAATTCTCTTCTATGATACTTAACTATAACAAATATTCACCAATACCAGGCAGAGACTACAGTGACATAGTCATAGTACTTTCCACACATTTTCACATTTTAGAATGATTCTGAAAATACCTAGATACATGAATTTCATAATTTTTTCCACATATAATATATGATAGTATAGATGTACAAACACATCATTGGACTGGAATGCTGAATAATAAAACTCATTACCGGTACATGAACTTGAACTAGATTTCATTATAATATGATATATCCATGTGACTGAAATGATAATTTGCATGTAGAAATAAAACAGATAAAGTATTGCTTCAATATTTCTTCTACCAAAAATGAAAAATACATGAACACCCAATAAATGAGTGTTCAGCATAAAAACATAAAGAATAAAGACTCAACTTCTAAAAGGGTGATCATCTGTAAGTGTTAGATCTTTTGGGGGGAAAGTCTTTGGAGATGTACATTACAATGTCATTCAGGTTTTAAATACCTGCACAATGTAGATTACAAATGCCTGCTAGAGCTTTAAAATGAGTGATCTAACTTGCTATGCTACAGGTAAACAGTGTACATGAGTATTTGTGTATCCAAACTGATAACATTGATATACAAATTTAAAACGTAAAACCTATATCACTTCCTAAAGATAAGTGAATCCAACTCCATCAATACATGTACTAACTATCAATGTAAGATTAGATGAACACTGGTGGTCTGACGATTTGTCATCTGTCATGATAACCAAAATGCCTCAATGTCCGGCGCATGTGCAAAGTAATGAAACGGATTCCCCATCAATAGGAGACTGCAGATGTATAAAGATGCATTTGTAGTACAGAAGAGGATTTACCATTTACATGTTGAAGCTATATCATCTCTTATCCATACTTAATGACATAGTTATAACCCAATTTTTAATTTTTTGTTGTCAAAAAAAGAGAGAGGGGGAGGAACAGAGAGAGAAAGAGAAAGTATTTATTCTACTGGCTTATCTGTTATTACAAAGAACAAACATAATTGCATAAAGATGTTGAAATACTAAAGCGATATCCACTGTAAACCATCCAAACATTTAATTATTTATTTTAGTGTGCATGCAGGAAGAGATTATTTTGGCATGAGAAGAAAACAAAACTCACAAACATGAATCACTTTTCAAAGAAATATATCTATATCTACAGACATTGTGTTACACCCCAAAATACCTCTATAGGTTACTAATACACAAAACATGACTTTATAAATGACAATAATATAATTTTCACAAGATTGCAAATGGTGTCCCACTGATGATGCACCTAATGTTGTCTATGAACCATGTATAAACCCCATTGGAATTCATTCATTAGAGTACAGTGTGCTTAATACCGTTAAGCGGTAATTCAAGAAAGCAATATCACCTACCACGTTGCATAAGTTGAGCACATTAACGAGGACAAACACCCCTCAAATTATTAGCAAGAGGAACAATACATATAATAGGCATCAAATGCCTACCTGTATAAAATGGCTTGATTAGTTTTAAGTCAATGTAACTGATTTCTCTAATTTTGCATATGCTTTATAAAAGCCAAGGACAACCTGGTTATCCTTGGCAAAGGGTGAAGCGAATAAAGTGCCGTACCTAGACAGGATCCCTCTCAACACGTATTATCCTAAAGCGCAAAAGACTTGACCGAACCAATGAGATAATTGAAGATACCTTCTCCCCTCAATAAATGGAGCTTGTACATGGTTTAAGAGATTTAAAACTTTCTGATCAACTTAAAATGATTTAAAAAATGAATGAAATGACTATCATCTAACTGCCTTATCAACCAGAGTTACTTCACTCCTAATGTCCTGTGTAATGCGAGTGTAGACCTGAGGCAGTGAGAGGAAAGTCTCCATGGAAAGTTGCATAAAACTTACAATTGATGGTCAATTTTGCCAACAATAGCAAATAACATGATATTACAGGGCTTAACAGCCAAGCACAATGAAGACTAGTTTCCAAGATATATTGAAGGCAAAATTACAATATATGGTAAGTTTTGTGCAACAGGCCCATATACTTGCTATTCAATTGTGAAGAGTTGCACCACTATTACAGTTAAACCTGCTTTAAATATTAATCAACTGTACAGAAAGACCACCTATCTATATAGAGCACAATCTTGGTTTTCCATAAGTGCTTCTCAATGAAGCATGTACATGTACTAAACCCTAAACATAAAAACCACCTGCCTTATTAAACCTTTATATACCACTTTCCTTGTCTCCCTTAGGAGGACTTTACAATGCAATGAATGAAGGCACACAGCATGCACTGTGTGTCTCACCTACGCTCTGCAATTTGTATTTTAGCATTAATGTACCACCGACTGACAATTGCAAGTCACCATGTTTGGTGAGTACCTTCAGTAAGGTATATTATCAAATCTTTCATTTGTTCTCCTAGTCTATCAGATAGGCGTAAATCCATAGATTTATTAATCAGAAGAATATATTTATGTCTTTGGCATTCTAAATGAGAAATACATCAAACCCACCCCCACCTTACTGTTTAAACCCCAAACAAAGTATACAAGCAACTCTTCACAATAATTCAAATTGACACTACCTCAATGATAATATATATTTCAATAATCTATTCATGACACGGATGAGTTTCAATCAATCTTGATTCGCTGACTGGTCATTCTGTAGATGATGGAATCGCCGGGGTCCATGTTCCCGAGCATGCTGGTGACGACCACCACTGCGACCACCAGGATGACGCCCATCCAGAGAAAGATATTGAAGAAGACAGGGAAGGTTTCGTCGTAGTACGGTGCTACATTCAAAGCTGATGGTGTGATGTTAGCTATAGGGCCTGGAGTAGGTTCAGCAGTGGTAGTCTGTTAAGACACAGAACAAACAAATGTCAAATAATGCTGACCAGGGGGGTCAGTGACAAATGATAGTTTTTGTTATAAGTTACTGAAATCCTTGCTTCTGATTGGTTATCAGCAGATTTGTCACTGATTTGTCATTGAAAAAAGGCTTTGATGTTCTTGATACAATGACATTGACTGGCTAAAGAAGTGGGTTGGCAGTATTGATAAATGGAAAGAAATAACAACAGAATGAACATTCAAAATGAATTTTGAATTGATATTCTTGAAGGTGTGACATTATCCATGTGTACAGGGGTGGATCTAGTAGCAGTTGTTGTCAAGAGAAGTAGACGTACTAAACAATCCATGGACAATCAGAGGCTGTAAAAGATGAGTCACATAGAATAGAATGAATACAGACAGAGTTGAATCTTTTTCAATTGAGTCTCCATACTGTCTTCCTACATGGAGGTCGGTCTGGCAACAGAACCTGTCTGTAGAGAAACTAGAGATCAAAAGAACAAGCATCATGAAATGCAGATCAGCCACTTCAAATGACATCTGCAATATAGAAGATGAGGAACATCTGTTATTAGTTTACTTTCAAGTTCAAGTTTATTTTCACTCATAAAACATAAACATATACATTCTTGAAGGTGAATTGGCCAGCAAGTCCCTGCAGTCACAGTTCTGCTCCCCAATACAATATTTCTTTAATCCAAAATGTCATCGCCGTGAGATCTTTACGCTCGTCCACTTCTGGTGCACTTGTGATTCCTAAAGTTGCAGAAACTTTGGGGGGAAACATGCTTTTGCTCATGCATGTCCTACCTCATGGAATAGCCTTCCTGAAGTGGAAAATCTCTGATTCTTTTTTAAATAATTCAAAAATGCTTGTTTTATTCTTAAGTATTTCTACATGCGCCTTGAGCACTCCACAACACTACATTTATTTTCATGATCCTTATTATTTGATGTAATTGTAATTTCTTCGAAAACATGATTAAGTAGGTATAATGTGCAGTGTGTTCTACCTACTAGATCACCCATTGTGGTGGGAGCGTTGGTGGGTGCTGCTGCTGTGCTACCTGTGGACTACAGAGTTATTGGGGAAATTTGGTTTGATAAAATAGATTACAAATTGGACGGAATACTCTCAGTGGAAGCTCGCAAGATGGTTAAAGATGGTTAATGTACCTAATTACAAAGGTTGGTTGCCCCTTAAAAATACTTACTAGTACTTAAACATGTTACATTTGTCACTAAATGGTGTTGCATGCAGAATTTGACTTGAGTCAAGATGAAATTAATTATGGTCGCCCATTTTGAGTTCTGGGAAGAGGTGAAAAATAATTTGTGAGCGTTATCATGATATTATGCAAGTGTGGAAGAACATCAGATAAAAACTGTTCCCTGAAAAGCATGGCTTATCACATGCCTTAATATTCTAAATATGGCATGTAAACAGCATAAAAATCTGGACAGATTTTTATGCCACATGTTCGTGTAGTCCCATATACATATTTCTGTGTACAGTGCTTGTAAAATTACCAAGACTGGGCCAAATTTCTCCTCAATTTGATGATTCCAGAACATTGCACTACACACCAATACTATGCTAGATGATCAAACTTTTCTGATCGATTCCACACCATTTATTTCACAATTAATGCAATCGCATAACTAGAACTCAACTTTACACGTATCTTTAAATGAAGGCAAACAAATAGAAAAGTAGGGCTTAGTTAATACCTATGGCATATTTTGGTAATAAACAAGATACATGTATGATCTACATGTGTGCTGTGTTGGTATAACAATATAATATAGAAAATGGAAAAGTTGTAAATGTACATTATGGATTGAAAAAGGGAAATAAAGATTAAATATATGCAGATTAAATGTATGCAGCTTGAATGAAAGCAGAGTCGAAACTTGATTAAATACTTAGCCTGTGGATATAAATGGATGAAAGTGCATGTTATGGAAACAAACAAAATGAGAAATAAAACAAACACATGATTTAATGTAAAATAAGAAATATAATAGAGTGGAAAATGGTCATCATGGATCAAAATGGCACAATGAACTGCAATCTGACCAATAACAAAATATCCAAAATAAATGATAATAGTTAGTTAAGATCATACACTCAAATGATGAGATCTGATGGTAAAAAAAATAAAAATCAAATAAGATGAATGATGGAGGAAAAAATGAAAATGAGAATAACATAACTGAAAGAAATAGCTTGATATGTTTTAAGCCTTAAAGGTATTACAAAGTTTTGGGAAATTTTGAAAAATGAGTGGATAATGATTCTCTGCAATTTTGATATATTTGGATGCCCCTGTGGATGTTTCAAAAGCACTAGAAAATTTAGACCCTAAAACACTTCTGCTTTCAAGAAAAATTGAATATAAAGATTTATCGGTGCTCCCGATAAATGTTGATGAATTTCAAAAAGCTCCTACAGCCGTACAATGGTAGCTGCGACCATGAAAATCTCAGAATATGTAATTGTGGTATATTATTTCCGAACGGGAATAGCTGATCGCTTGATTTTAGTCAATAAACATTGTTTTAGAGCTTAATTAATACCTTGACCTTGAGTGGGAGCTATTCAACATAAAGTGTTTATTATTTACAATTTCATAAGTTAAGAGTCGATTTCGACCGCGACAATGACAACGATCACTAAATAATATGGGATCGCATATGCTTCGAATATGTTCATTTGAACCAAATTCATGACCCCATACCAAAACTTTGTATTACCTTTAATGAGAAGAAAACAGTCAAATACATGCTTAAATATTGCTGTTGGGGCTGTGATCATCAACTTTTTCAACAAGTTTTATCAAACTCAACTTTTGATTAAGTATTTAACTGAGCACCGGAATTCAATACTATTTCATAACAGGCTCGTAACAGACCCCACTATATGGCCCAAATTCACAAAGGAGGTTTAACTTAACCCATGGTTTAAACCCTTATTCACATAACCCATGGTTTAAAAAGTAGTGCGAAATAAGCGTACCTTGCCTTGCGCGTGTCTAATATTGGACCTCTGACAGTGTCGCGCTTATTTTGCACTAATTTTAGACCATGGGATATGCAAATGAAGATTTAAATCATGAGTTAAATTTAAACCTCCTTTGTGGATTTGGGCCAATATGTTTGAGAATAACCACTACTTTCAAGTAACTGCTGGAGGTGTTCCATTGACAGCTTTCATTTCCCTTTACAAACATTGCTCAACCTGGACATCAATCATACATATTTTGTGCATACATGACTAACTATTACATGTATGAGCCTGTCAAGCACAAATCTAGTCTTTTATAGATCAAAGATAGGTTTCATTTGATATGGGTTTGTTCCTTATCAATCAGACATATGCTCCAGCAATATCTGCTAATTGTAGGTTTTGGGCAAGGGCAAGGGTTGCAAAAGGGTTTCAGGATAGATATTGGACCAGCATCAGGGTAAGGAACACCCTGTAGTGTGGGTGAATTTGGTCCAGGAATAAAGTTAAGAATTGAATTAGTGTAAGAAATTAACCCCACAGCAAGTGTGACCAGAGCCTGTCACTCACTCATTCATGAACCCCTAACCCTTTAAAGAAATGCTGAAGGGTACTTACCTGCATGAGGGAGCGTCCCTGTCTGTGCATGAATGCTTCCATAGGAACGGTAGCCACACCCATAAACAAATCCTCACCATACAGCTCTACCATATCACGTCCCCACTGTTTAGAAGAAGATATACATGCAGGGTTATAGATACTGTCTAATGTGATTCATGGTCAGCTTACATGTACATGTACTACAGTAAAACCCAATTATCTACCACCTATAATAATAATAATAATATTACATTCTTGTACAGTGCATATTACATTATAATGACCCCATGCGCTTCCAAAAGCTCTTTAGATTTTAGGAAATTATTGTCCTAGCTGTAGCTCCGGCAGACGTTATTAGTGCAGTGCATTTCAAGGAATAATCTTACAATGTACCATTTACTTCACCTGCGGACCGCGGACATTGTGATCCACAGACATATAAAGGCCATCTGTCCATTTAAACTACTTTTCTTTCTTCATTTCCCTTAAAGAGACTTTCTTATTGAAATCCTGAACATAAAGACCACCTGTCTTTCAAGACTACTGCAATTGTTTTAACTGAGTGGAATAGACAAGTTTGCCTGCATTTCACATTTCAAAAGGTTTCATTGCAGAGAATAAAAAAAATGTTCTAAAATGCATGTTGGATTACAAAAGATGGGTTTAAAACGCAAACAAACAAACCTTCAAAGAAAAAACAAACACTAGATCATGTCCTGATGATTAATTCCTTGGCACTGGCAAACACATTTAACCTTAATCTAGGAACCTCTAAATTCTAAGACAATTGCCCTATTATGCCTCATCATAGAGCTAGACAGCCTGTCATCACTCACAAACAAACAAACAAATAAACAAGCAACCAAACAACTTGACAAAACAAACTGAGATCTGTGCTATGTGAACACTCCTACCTGTTGAATGAAGTCAGCTAGAACATTCATAGCATCAGTGACTTGAGCTGAGTCTACTCCATACTCGGTCTGTAGAACCCTGAAGCCTGACAGCTCAAAAGAATAGATGTCTGGTATGTTATCCTCCACAACAGCTCGGTTCTCCTTCAGCTAAGAGGCGGAGAATGGCCGAGGAATGGAAGATTTATATTTGTGATAGTTTTAATGATGAGGATCAGTAACAACTGATGCTGACCGGTTTTTACGTACAGGTCCAAGAAAAAAAAATAAAACTAATACTCACATCAACATAATCAAACAAAATTACATTACCCCACCCCCATGACCAAAATAAATCGGTCATATTGGAGTGAGTGTGGAGTGGAGTCTGTTCATCAGAGTGATTCAGGAATAAATGTAAGGAAACAGTATTTCTACGTATTACCATGGATCAATAAAGATTAAAGGAAAGTAAGTGTGTGGGCATTTATAAGCATTGTGCAAATTTCAAAAGAGTTGTTTCTCTTCTAGAACTGGATCGTACTAGTATTTTTGAAGTTTTGGTGTCGATTTATAGAGTTAACAATAAATATTGTGTCTTATATTTTAATAGTATGCACATTTAAAGGGCTACAATATTTGATGTATGTGCATCATTACCTCTCACTTGGTTACTTTTATGCCTCAGTCACACATTTGGCTTGCGTATTGCTGCATATTTATGGCAAGTCGTTTTAACATTTATTCCTATTTCTTGATATCAAGAAATTAATTCTTGATTCTGTTGTAAAGCAATGGTAATTCTTGATATAAAGAAATAGGAATAAATGTTACAACGGCTTGCCATAAATACACAGCAATACGCAAAGGTGTGACTGAGGCATTAAGGGCATAAGAAGTACAAGAACAAGAAAAACACAAACATGCTATAATTTTTTTTTTAAAGCTGTACCTTTAGTAGGACCTCCTGCATGATCTGGAGCTCACTGAAGAAGTTAACATCTGACTGGTGAGTCAGGTTAAGGATCATAGGTGAGAGTTCAAGGGTCACTGATGAGCTAC
>BEXV01001407.1:30199-42092 GCA_003118195.1 Hemicentrotus pulcherrimus
ATTTAAATCGGGTTTTTATCAGGCCTGATTTTGAGAGCAGAAGATCTTGTATATTTCGATTGCACTCGCGCTCTCACTAGAATGAAATACATGTACGTCACAGTAGTCCTTGTATATTAAACGGGTACTAGCTGTTTGTGCAAACAAGTGCAATTAACTTTGTACGAGCATGAACATGCCCTAGCTGCGGAGCGCTGCTATACACCTGGGTACCAAGCGCATGTAGGTCAACAGGTCAAAATGCATTGACCTTTCGATGCATATCATTTTAATTCCGAAGATAAACGGCCATTTACGGGGTGTCCCGTATAAAGAGGTTTTAGATTAAAGATACTATGTCCCTTTTACCCGTAATAGACTGTAGTGTTATGAAAACCGTTCGGCAAACAGTTTTAAAAATTTGTAAGTCCAATCATAAATATCTTGATATTCAGACAGGCGATCTGCTAGTAAAAGGTTGCACCGTCCAACTATTGCAATGCGTATATAAACAGCTAGCTCGGTGACTTCAGGCCGACGGGCGTTGCGCCAGCCGAGATCTGATCAGCACAGTTAAGCCAGATGAAATAGACCGGAAGCAACTAAGGGCGTGTTTATGCTTAACTTTTTCTGGCCAGAATCAGGCATCTGTTACACGTTTAGTTTAAAACACGGTTGCGTCCATGCTCACTTTTGTAGAATCACTGAATCGCCGTTCGTAAACTCACAAAAATGGGGTCAACGCACTGACCTCTAGTGGGTCTACCTGGCATGCACAGTGAAGGTTTGCGAATCCAGCTGGAAGACCAATTAAGGCCAACCAGGGAGAATTGCCTGGAGGAGCCAGAGAAGTGAGCATAAACAGTACACCGTAGAACTGCGACTACGAAGAGCGTTTAAGATGAGTGTTACAAATCGCTCATTCTGCCTTCAAAATTTAAGCTTAAACGCACCCTTAGTCACCAAGCTATCCCAGAGTGCATTTGAAATGGGGGCATGAAAGTAACATCCAGGCATTTGGGGGAATTGGCGAAAGCGAAAAATGTTATATATGATGCAAAAATTGAGCCAGGGCTGTGATGCATTAGTTTTGTAATAAAGAAAATTATTGAGTTGAAATGAACTGTCTGTACACCTGGCAGTTAAAGGAATGTCTTCACTTTTTCATATATTTTATTCAACATTTTAGGAGGCATAAATTAGGTAAAAAAGTGTCTTAGGATAGCTATAAATTTCAATTTGAATCATATATATATATAATATCTTGCGGTTAGTATTTGAATGAAATTGGTTGAATGAATCTGATCATTACGTTCTGCAGCGAACTGTCAGGCGAGATGAATTTGAATGAAATCTGACTAAATATTAATGGACAAGTGTTAAATTGATTGACCATTGACCAACTATACCAAAATTAACTTAATTAAATTAACCAAACTAAAGAATATAATGATAACTTTGAAAGAAAAAAAGTGTTTAAAATGGACGGGAAATCCGATATCTAAATTCAGAGTAAAGCTGAGATTCTATTTTTTGAAAATGTTGATATAGGACACCTTTTAGATCAGGTCAAGTTCACATTTGTTAAGTCCCATGTAAAACAATAAATTAAGTCTTCTGACTGAAAAACAGAATCCCACATGGGGATCTGCCAGAGAGCTGTGCAATAATGAACCAATCACATCCTTGACAACCAAAGGAAGAGGTTTGTTATCAAACTGCAGGGCACTATGTTTCACACAGACACTCTCCTCTTAGCTTATTACAAATGAGATCTTGACCCAACTAAAATGAGTCATTGGTTAAGAATGATATTTCAGCTTCACTCTAATATAGAACGACCTGTCAACTAACAATTGAAATGAAAAATTAGGATTCTATTTTCATACCATTTTTCAAGGTTGACGTTTACCCAATTTACAACATTTCAAAGTAAAAATAAAATAATTATGGGTAAAAGAACAGAAGGGGGAGGGGGGTGAGAGGAGAAGGTTCCATAGCAAAAACCTGTACAGGATTTAACTCAGAGATAACTTCTGTAAACTTGTTTGCACACATACTCACAAGTGAGTGTGTATTAACTTTTAACGATTTTTACAACAAAAGAAAAATATTGAGCTGATATTTTGAATAAAGTTTTAGGGTTGGCAATTTCCTGCCCAGGCAGGAAATACTGGCAACCACTGGGAAATACCTGTTAATACCTGAAAAATATATTGTTTGTGTACCATTGAAATTGTAAAATGTGAAATAACAAACATAGCAATGCCTTTCAATCTGAGTAAACTCTAACAATTAGACTTTAAATATTTTGTTGTTTATTTTCAATAACTTAATAGGTTTCTTAGAACTTACATTGCTTATATGGATATTCCATTCACATTTTAAAGATACAAATTCAAGACATGTTGCATCAACTTCTGTTGGCTACAAATGAGCTGCCTATCTTCAGGCAGTACATGCATGGATGAAAACCAAATTATACTGAATAGTGACTGATTGAAATGCTCTAAATCAACTTACAGTGTACAAGAAAATTTGAAGATGCACCAATGAGAATCATACAGTCAAACAAATATTAGTAAGCTGGAAAAAACACATCTTTGATGAGCAACTTGTACAAGCAAGGGAGAGAGGAAAGCTAAATGGCATTGTCAATTTTGGGTAGCAAAACAGGCCCATGCCCCCTCCTTTTTAAAATGTAAGCAGCATATCTTAAAAACACAATTGACAACACGTGCCCCCTTAAAAATGTTGACCCCAAATACACCTGAATTATGTGATAACATATTTTCCTTTTGTTTGCTCCTTCAACCTGTTTAAAGCTAAAGACCAGTTATGGTCATGCGATTGCATTGTGAAAGAAACGTTGTGAAATCGATCAGAAAAGGTTGATTATCTAGCATATAAGTATTGGTGTGTACTGCAAGGTTCTGGAATTATCAAAATGATAACAAATTTGGCCAAGTATTTGTAAAGTTACAAGCATGTTACACAGAAAGATGTATATGGGACTATACGCACACGTGCGCGACACGTGCGCGACACGTGCGTGTATCTCTCACAGACCATAGATAAACTAATTGACCAAATATATCAATTAGTAGGCGGTTTTCCGACAATTTTTTTTATCATCATGTATTAGTCAAAACATATTCTTTCACATGATTGGTAATAAGAGCTTCCATTTCATTTTTTGAAATTGGGGCGTTTCCAATACTGGTCTTTACCTTTAAAACTGTGCCCCCTCCATATGTCCGGTTGGTCCTGCATTATGTAAAATTCATTTGATGAGCCAATCCTTTCCCATCAATAAATTGGGGCTTGTCTAATTTCTCAGTACATGAAGCAATACAGAAGTGCCCCTTGGAGTCGAATTGTAAAGAATGGCATATTGAAATAATATGAATTCATTCATTCAAATTACCGTTATGCATTCTATCCCCGTTCCCTACTAATATTCAGTAGGAAAGAACAGGTGACCACATGACCCATTTGATGAAGTAATGGTGAGTGAGTTTTTGAACTGCATTTGATGTAATGTAATAGTATGCGGCACATTCATAATGTTAAGCAGTTGTATGACCCCTACCATCATTTTCATTATTTCTTTACGTTCCATAATGATTCTTCCTCAATGGACTAAATATCACAAAGTATTTTTACAGTTAACAAAATGTTGTTTTAGTAGTATTTCCCAGTACAGTATTTTCTGTTTCTGTAAAAACGTGCTTGGCAGTACTAACCACCTGGTACATGAATTTTTGGGCCGGTATTTACTGACCAGCCCTGTTACTGTTAAGTAACTATAAAAATACAGTGGGAAAGATGTCAGTGAATTGTCTATTTCCATAATTTCTGGTGTGTATGGGATGGCGTAATGGGACACCAATATGTATCAACTGAGAACCTGTTAGCGTAACTGCATGATATAATTTAGATTCAGTGTCAGGGATCAACCCTTTACCCAACTATCTACATCATACCACTTTCACTCCAGTGTAGTTTCCCCCAATAAAAAAATACAGGTTTGCACATTGTCTCCTTTATTTTACCCGACAGCTTCCAGATCTAGTGGCATCCGTACAAGATATTATACTACCACGGCAATAACATACAATAAAGTACAAACGTCAACTTGCCTCATTTTCAGATATGACAGGACAAACAGTTGCTTTTTAATACTGCGTCATATCTCAACGAGCATTGAAGAAACCAACGGTTAACAGAAATAAATATGAAATTAAGAGATGAAAAGCAACAAATTTGAAGTCTTAAACAGAGTTTGGTGCCAAAAGTTGGGCAGGTCTAGATAATTATTTAGCCTTCATTTTGTGGCATGAAGGTTTTGCAAACGTTTTAGGCAAACATAAGTTTCTGGTTTTAGAGGTGTGAGTGAGGAGCCCTAGTGTAGGTCAAAGTGGAAACATGTTAAGTGATTTTAAGTGATTTCACCAACTTGACTTATAATTGGCAAGCAGGATTTCCTCATCTGCAGTCACTAGAATCTCAATGCAGTTGCATTTACATGGAATTATCAAATACAAGACAAAAATTAAATCACTTGAAATATGAATAAGTATCACCAACTTAGTTCCATAATACACAAATTGAATTGGATATGAGGCTTAGAGTTTTAAATTCAAATTCATTAATCTTGTTTCGAGTATCTAATGAATACATTTATAAAGGTTGAAATGACATATTTATCCATTTCTTAGTGATAAAGACAGTTACTCTGGCTCTGTGATTCTAATTCTTGACAGGCTGCTCTTGGCACTCATCCATGAAATTGATTTTGACTTATCAGGTTCATTATACAATACAAAAACCTTAATTTCCAAATAATCATTTAGACTGCCGTCCTGAGACAAAAATAATAATCTGTGTTTTAGGCTGAAGAACATTATTTGAATGAACTCCAAAAAATATGGACATTTTCACCTCATGGAATGAACACACAAAACATGTAGGTTGAGGTTGAGAGACCGGTGGAGAGAGGGGAGGGAGAGAGGTGGAAGAGAGAGGAGGAGGAGGAATAGAGAGGGAGTGGTTGGGGAGGGATGGAGATGGAGAGAGAGAGAGAGAGAGAGAGAGAGAGAGCGGGGGGAGGAAACAAAAGGTAAATACACTAATTCTTGTGACTATAAAGCTTATTTGCAAGATACTTGAATATTCAGTGTAATGAAAATATAGTGTATAAACTTTTTTAAATGTAATTCTACTACCATCTTGCTGTTATGTCATAAAGGCATTCTCATTCTTCAGCTTCTCTAGTTCCAGGACTTGTTTACGAAGAAATAATACTCTGCAGGAGGAGACAAAAAGGAAAAGGAAAGGAAAGAAATTAGACAAATATTGTGAGTTTAAACCCTAAAAAAATGGGCTCTTTCTGAGGTCTTCAGTCTTACAGTACTGAGGTTGGGGAGGCGGGCATAGAAAATTTGGAATGCATTTCAGACAATTTCATGCCACATCACTATCTGACCACTATCTTTTAATTCTTGTGAATATTCTGCAATTCCGGCAAATCTGTATACTTTAGGGTGAGGTTTCCTATAAACAAATGTGCGCGACACAGTTTGGTGAAGAATGATTTATTTACAAAATGTAAACAACTTTTCATATCTTGTAAAGGAGATTAGAGTGAATTATATTGCATAAATGAAGTTTATACATACATTAAAACAATATAAAACAAAAAGAAAACATTGGCATTTATTTCCCATCTTTTAGTTAATAATTGGCTGTAACAAAGAAAAATCATTGTGCAACTTTAGTATGAAGAAAATAGGATCAAAATAACATATAATACAGTATCATAATTATAAAAAATTAGGAGTACAATTCACAGGTGATGTGAAGACATGTCTCACCTTTCTTCTTGGAGGTTGGCCTGAATTTCTGATACTCTCACTAATGAACGTGCAAACTTGAGATCTACCGATAGCTGTGCAGTGCTTTCAGCCCCTAGTACATGGGTATCTTCACTTGCTTTGGCAGCCTGAATAACAAAGGAAGGATATACAACAATATAAATGAGACTGAGCCAACCCTAATACTCAGAAGTTCAGAACCTAGAAGTTTTGAAGCAATAAGTTTTAAATTCTTTGAATTCACGGTGTAATATTGTTGCCAATCAAGACACTTTGGATGCACTATAGAAGCCAGCATGTGATTTTTTTTTTGTTAATGCACATAGCAATCAAGACCACTACTGCATCCACTACTACTACTACTACTACTACTAACCTTAACAGTAACCTTAGGTCACAATTGCTTTGATTTTTCAGATGGTTGTACAAAAGACAGCACATTGAATACCATCAGTGCACAATAACGGTCGACCTTATACCTGTCGCTTCTCCATTTTTATACTACAAACCTTTCCACTGAAGTAATTCATTACTTTTTGATGCCAAGGACACATTTCAGATTAATGGTTTATTTGTAAAATGTCATGAATATGGATTCAAAATGTCTTTATAAGTACAAGGGGGAAAAGAATATTTTCCCAGAAGAGTTTGAGGTGAATGATGATTGACCAGTACGGTCAGTACCTACTTCTTCAACTCATTTATATTTCAATCATTATGGCATGAGCAATGTACTACAGGTATGTTACAAATCTTATGAATTTTCATATAGAAAATAGGTTATTGTTGAACGCACGCGCAGCAGATGTAAGTTAGTGAACAGGAAAAATTAGTTTCTTTTTGTGATTTTACTGATTTTTACACAAAAAATTGTGTTTCTGTAAGGTGTTGGAGATGAGCAATTCAACCATGTAAGATCAACTCTTCTTAATAACTGTAGAAGACAACCTGGCATTGTTTCAAAAGAAAACATTACCGGTAACTATAATGTATCCAACTTTATACTCCGGGAGATGGATGGAGGAAAAATAACTGCAATGATACTCCTTGATTTGTCTTCCAGTGTTAACCACACTGTTTTGGTGAATACCCTCTTGTCACTTGGTGTTAAATGTCAAGCCCTGGAATGGTTTCAATCATACCTGTCATGCCATTCGCAAGCTGTCTTTATAAACGGCTGCCTTTCAGATTTTGTACCACTTTACTGTACATGCGGAGTTCCGCAAGGCTTTGTGTGCGAGCGGAGCCCACCATGTTCTTGTTTTATTTAGCTACAGTGTAGTTTGAAGAATATTTTTCATCACCATTCTCTTCCAAGTTATGTTTTGCTGATGATATTCAAATATTACTTCTTTCAAACCCAATCAGAGCAATGCGGCCAGCGCTATCCATAACATTGAGACTTGCGTACAAGATGTTCATAATTGGTTGAACTCACATTCACTCAAATTAAATCTCGTCAAATGCAAATTTGTAATGTACACTTCTAAGACTCAGTTAGAGAAGATTTCCATCACTTCAATTACTCTTGCTGTAGTTACCTTATCCAATATTTTGTGACCTCGGTGTGTTTCTCGACTCAAATGTAACAATGTCTACACAAATTCAATGTGTCATAAAATCAGTACGTAATCATTAACGCAATTTAGGTTTTATTCGTAAATATCTTAACTGTAGTGCCACTGAGAAAATTACTCATGCTTTAATCTCATCTCGCTTGGATAGGTAATGGCCTTTTGTTTGGTTCGCCTCACAACCTACTCGCAAAATTACAGAATGCTGCTGCTCGTGTCGTGACCCTCTCCAACAAGTACAGTCAAATCACACCAGTCCTCAAATCACTCCATTGGTTGCCCGTAGGACAATGTGTTGTTTTCAAGATTATTTCACTGTATACATCATGGCTCTGCTCTGCAGTACAACATCGGATTGATCAAGCATTACATTGTACATTCCCTCTAGAAAGGTACGTTCTCAAATCTTTGGCTTGTTATTCCTAGGGTTAAAACAAAGTGGGGGAGCGAACCTTCGCTCATGCTGGGCCTGCTTTATCGAATACTTCTCCCTCCATGGATTAAAAATAGCAGTTCTGATGAAGTGTTTAAAAACAATCTTAAGAAACATCTGCTTAATTTAGCCTATAATTGAATACCATAACCTTTCATGTCTGTACCTTTCATATTGCACTTTTGTATATATTTCTCATGTATTTCATCTTTTGCACAAGCTGCGCCTTGAGCATTTGATTGTCAAGTGGATTTTGCGCCTTACAAATCTTATGGCTTATTATTATTATATGAATGCTCGTTAACTCTTTAGGATATTAATTCCTAGTTACGCAACATTGATTTTATGATATCCATTCTCAGAAGATCCACAAACACTGCTTAAATAACACATATCTATGTAGGTTCCTCCACATCTTTAAGTGGTTAACAAATTGTAATGGTTAACTTGGTTCACGCTCAATCCACCCACAGGGAATTATTCTGCAGTGTTCTCATTGTGGGTACATTCTGTAATGAAACCCGATTTCATTTACATCAAAGCATTACCTGTTTCTCTCCAAACTCTGTAGCCCATCCTGTCATATGTTTAGTCAGGTCTTCTGTGACGTAGGAAGTGAGGGAGGAGGATAGCTGCATTAAGGCTGGAATATTTTCTGCAGCATTGGATTCTGAGGTGACAATTTTGCTGGAGGAGTCTACATTGTCCAAGCACTTCTCAGGAACCATGGATTTCTTCTCCAAATTATCACCATTTGTTTCACTACTGCAAATAGAGACATATATAGGAATTACATGTTACATACGGTACTAAAGCAGTCTTACAATGGCTTTTATATTGAATACATCACAGTTTGCTCAATACAAACTATATTCACTTGAATTCTTTATTAATCCATGTACAAACAATGTGTTGAAATGTGTTTAGGGTGGAAATACACCAAGTCAATGAATCACTTTATAAACTGTTTTCTTAGAAATTAAAACGATAGAAAAACTCAATCTAAATGCGTTAAAACTCCATTATTTCATGATTTTCCAAGGTGTAAAGTTACCCAACCTAAATTTTGAAATGTTACTTTAAAAGCAAAAGGGTCAAAAGCCAAACCAAAGAGCATAAGGCGTTAAAAAAAAAAGATGTCGTATTGCCCTCTGCGACCTACCAAAAAAATCTTGAAATCTATGGTCGGCTTTTGGAAAAAGCTTTTTAACTTATATTTATACCATAAAATGTTCAGGCAAAATGAAAAAAAAAAATCTATTAAAGCATTCAAGACTGAGAAATATCAGCGCAACGAGGGAGAAGAACAAAAATGAATAAAAAACATCTTTTTTTAAGGCCTACCTGGAGCAATATATCTTACTATATATTTTTATTTTTCCTATTAGGCATGCAATGTGAGATCAAAAATAACCCTTTTAATTTTTACATGTCTTATTTTTGTAATGCTAATAAATGAAATTTGAGTCGCTGCTGTAGCTCCAAAGCAAAGGTCAAGACAATAACTACCGGTACCCTTGCTTTCATAATAGCTACTGAACATGCATAATTTTTCTTTTAATTGGGCCAGAAGTTCTCAATTTCTCTTAAAAGTGTGTAAATGGGGAACTGATACTGTCTAGCCATATAGTTGGCCCTCAAACACATGCAAAATCTAACTGTTATTGAAAGGAAATATAAGAATAATGTAAAGGAATGCCAATGATTTGGTATCTTCCTGACTCTTGACCCTAAACCCCAAAGTGTTTTGTTTGAAGCATCGAAAAGTGAGGTGAATCTTTCTACTGGAATACATAATGGACATTTCAAGTAATAGTTCTTCTGAAGTTGATTTAGGATATATATTTAATTTGTAAGTCAGTAACCAAACTTTTGCCTCTTTGGAACTATGTTGACCAACACTGTACTTAATATATAATTAATCAGATCATCTTCCTATGGTTATACATACTATCACCAATTTTGAAGTTCATAACTCAAATTGTTCTTGAGATATCGCTATAAGGAGAAAGCGGAACAGACAGCCCAAAAACATAATGCCTCTAACATCACCTTCAGTGGGCGGAGGCATCATTTATGAGGTATTAAGGGACACCCTCATCCAATTATACCAGCGTATTTCAACCTTATTTTAGTCACGACACCCTTCTAAGAAAAAGTCACTTTCAAGGCACTCCAATCCCAAAGTCATCACAGGAGATTTATTTTGCATCACTCTGGCACTCGTAAAGTGCCATATGCACACATACAATGTACAGGCACATTTTTTTCTTAACTTTGTAAACGGGCAAAAAAAAAAAGGAATTCTAATATTGTAGTCAACACACTAGATAAGATATAAGACAATGTATGCAGACACTTTGATATGCGAATATAAAGATATGATCTGGAAGCTCATTGCCCAGAATTATCCTGTTTCTAAATGTTGCAAGTGAGTGAAGCGAACTAGCATGGAAAAAGCGTAATTTCGATTAAAAAATATAAGATATGTTCTGGCACCTCGTTGTCAAATAGAATGACATACGGGCACCTCATTGCCCAAATATGGGGCTATTTAGGCACTTTGCTGCCTGAAATTATCCTTTCCTAAATTATCATAATAGTCGCATGTGTATAGCGTTTAATAACATGTTTCTAAACGATGTACTTAGTGAGGGCAAGAAAACAGAGCAAGCAAGGGAGAAAGACACTATAATTCATTAAATATTTCCTCATGAAAACGGTTTCTAATATTTGATTTTCACAAAACAACAATATTCCAAAGTATTTTTTTGATATAGCTAAATTTCTCTCAATGCACTCCTAGAAACGTCTAGCGCATCCGGTTGAAAAATGCTGAAGTAGAATATTGTGGCTGAAAATTGAGCTTACCTTGATGCTGTTGGTGGAGTGCATGTTCTCTCTTTGATGTCCGTCACGTGCTTCTTGCCATCTTTATTATCAGTTTCTGTCCCGTGCTTTTCACTTTCAGAACTGTTCTCAGTATTAAGGAGCTAGTCATTCCCAGTATGGTGTTTTTCCTCATTTTCCTCACCATTAAGTGATGGTTCTGAATCCCTGGTTCTTTCCTGTTCTTTCTCCTTTTCCCTGTCAGGATCTACATGTATATCTTTCTTCTCCTTGTCTTGAGTCCTGTCTCTTTCCATGTCGTTTTTACTGTCTCTATCCCTCTCCTTTTCCCTATCATCTTCCTTTTCTGTCTCCCTTTCTCTACCCCTTTCTTTATCCCTGTTTCTTTCCGTTTCCCTATCTCTTTCACGATCTTGGTCATGCTCCTGAGCCCTTTCTTGGTCCTGCTTTTGTTCAAGATCGCATTCTCTTTCCCTTTCACAGTCACAATCTCTGTTCCTTTCCTTGTCACAATATCTATCACATTCTCTGTTCTTGGACAGTGAAGAGTTCTTTCCAATACTTGAAACAGAGGACGAGGACGTTGGAGTATGATTTGACACTCTACTTGTGTTGTTTTTCCTATACCTGTCCTCTGTAGATGATGTATGGGGTATTCTTTCTTCTGTCCCTTGCTGATGGGTTCTTGACGTGCCTGGTGTTGAATGCTGCAGCATAGGGGAGGGGTGAGACGGAGAAGGGGATATCGAGGCTCCCGACATTGGTGATTGGCTTGATAACCCTGAAGAGGAAATGTAGAAACAGTATGTAATATCTGACCTCACATACAAAAATCAGGCTAATTTCTTTTTCTATAAGCAAATATTCACAATTTTTCAATTTTTTGAGTATTTTAAGCAACGAAAGTGAGTGTTTATGTGACCTAATAATTTCCCCCAATTTGTATGCCTCTGCCCATCAAGGGTGATGCTGGCAGCAAAGACAATTTACTGTGACATACTTCCATAGACCACTTGACAGGCATAGATTGCTGTGCTAAAAAAGGGGCTTGGAAAGATACATTCACCAATGATTCCCTCAAAGAGGACCTAAAGCCGTTGGTCCTCCGGTTGCTTACTTAGCAGTCAGGTAAAATAACCACCACTACTCTACATGTGAAGACATGCCGCCCTCTTCTTAAT
>BEXV01001408.1:20341-31685 GCA_003118195.1 Hemicentrotus pulcherrimus
AAATATCTTCCTACTATTTGATTATGTTTGTCAATTTTTTTCTTCTGAATTTTCAGCTAAGGATTTTATAAAAACCTTGATTTAAAATTTGTCATTGTCATTGCTATGAGCTATTGAGCAGGTGAAGCCGACATAGAACTCATTTTCAGCTCACTAAGTCTTTGTGTATTCACAAAAGATTCACCATATTTACAGTCTGTCCTTCCCATTGTTTAACTTTCTAGTATTGTCAAAGTCATCTGCATGTATTTGCCCTTGCACTTTAAGATGGCATTATCCCATTTCTAGCTCAGTGCATGAAGCAATAATTTACTAAATGGGATTCGAGTCACGCAATCCATTATGACATTTTGAGAGATGTCGTACAATGTGTAGCATCATTATACGTTTCTAAAGAAACATTATCATTTGACCGGTGTACACAACGTTGTTTTAACTGCTTGTCCACAATTAAACAAAAAACAAGTCTCTCTCTCGCTCTCTCCCTGTTATTATTTAAAGATTTCTATTTTCTTCTCTATTCTTCCCCCCCTCTCTCTCTCTCTCTCTCTCTTGTCTAAAACCCTCGGCCATTAGTATATTTTGTTACTTTCCACTTCACTTCATATGATAAAAAGAACACATATGTTCGATTATTTTCATTTAATTAAAATTTCTAAAATGTTAATTATTCATTATCTCATTTTTACAACTGCGTGTTATATGATTATAAATCATGTCCTGCTTTGGCAAATCCGACGTCCTATGCCATGATAGATCTCTGTTATAATTAAGATCTATTTGTACCTAGGTCTATTTTTATCATGAAATACATAAAATAAAAGTGGTTATTGGTGATTAGCAAAGAATGCTTGACGTATTAAAATATGGTTTTGAGCCTTTGGTGCTTAATACTAGAATATTACATTATCTCCAGCCGAAAACTGACGTCAATTTAGAAAAAAAGTTTTGAAAAAACAATCCTACCATATCCGTCCTTTACACTTCGTTGTTACTGAAAACCTTGAACTATTATTAATGACTATCTTCCTAAGTCCTATTTTCTACCGAGTTCATGGCATCTTACGCGATTGGATAATTTGAACGCGTGTTTGATAGCGTGCCGTTATCGACCGCGATAATGGCCAAGCCATCAATGATACTAACTCAGACATTAAAAAAGTCCTGCATATTTGATTTTGTATAATTGCAACCGTTACCACACGAGTCACAAGTGATCTATCATGACACATAGTGGATAAAGCCTTTTAGTCGCTGCTGTATCCATTTTAAGCAATAACGACGCTAGCTCTCGTCCTCTTATTCACCATTCACATAGCATTATATTTAGCTTGCGACGCTGGAATCGATACTGTCATCTCGAGATAGAAAATAACCTGATGTAGCATTATCCTTATAATAAATTCTGGAGGGAAACACATTTTGTTGTTGCTGTTGCATTTTTTGCTTCCAAATTAAAACTGAATGTCACCATGTGTTCGTAACTTCAATTTTAAATAAGCAGGTATCAGTCATATCTAGGAAACAACAGTGTCACTGTGGTATTAGGAAAGTGCATTTGTTGATTTTGTCGCTGGTACACCGAGGCTCAAAATGCAGAACACAACAGGAGACTTTTCTGATGAAGTTGATACAGGAGTATCTGAGGTGGTCCTGAGAACGATCTACGGCCTCCTAGGAACTATAGGGATCATTGGGAATGGTCTGGTCCTCGTAGTCATGATTGGAACACGTGAGCTTCGTACCATCACCAACCTTTTCATCGTGAACCAGTCAGTGATCGACATGGTGACTTCAGTCCTCCTGTTGGCATCGTACGTGGCACCGCGTCCATCTCTACCATCGCAGGAATGGGCCGCAGTGTTCGTCTGTTCGGTATGGAACTCGGGCTATGTCTTCTGGGGGACGCTGATAACCTCGACGTTTAACCTCGTCATGGTTACCGTTGAGAGGTACTTCGCGGTTGTGCACCCAATCAGGTACCGCAGGATGTTCAGTTACCGCCGCGCTACAGCTATGGTCTTCATACCATGGCTGTTGGGGTTCGGGTACGAAACCTATTGGGCGGCTGTGAATAGGTACTCTGACGGTCAATGCATCATTCAGTATGACAGCTTTTTCGTACAAGCTTTCTTGGGTGTTATCTCCTGTACAATCCAGTTCATCATCCCGCTAGCCATCATGGCCTTTGTTTACATCAGCATCGCAAAGGCACTTCGGCAACGGGTGGAGGATATCCCGACGTGTCTCCCGGACCCCAACCGCTCGGGCAACCCAGATCAACCAACGCAGCAAACGAACTACCGCATAAAAGCCCGAAAGAATGTCATAAAAACACTTCTGGTTGTCAGCATTACCTACGCCATCTGTTTGACACCAAACACGCTTACCTACCTCTATTTCAATCTAGGAGGAGAGCTCAATTTTGATGGACACTTGTTCTACTTTACTGTTTACCTCGCTTTTATAAACATGTGTGTAAATCCGTTCATATATACTTTCAAGTACCACAAGTTTCAAAAGGGTTTGAGGAAATTGTTCGGGATTAAACGATGCGGTGTAAATAAGTTCAAGGATAACTCAGTGACTGCTGCAACAGTTTCTGGAGGCATGTGAATTGTGTCGTAGAAGACAAAATCTGTATATACGTAGTAGAACTTTCCAACTATAGTGATCTGTTGGCCTATACATGTGCAACTTGTAAATGTTCCTACCGTCTCTCCCTTTATTGCTAGCTGATTGTTTCAGTATAAGAACTCACAATATTGAGTAGCAGATAATGAGCTGGTGGATAGAGATTATGATAAGCATTTTTTTCTAACAGGAAAATATAGGCTAAATTTCATAGGGAATGTCTGCAGTGTGTGATCTCGTACAGAAAAACAATACGATACATACCGATATGGAAAGAAATAATAATGATAATAATAATAATAATAATAATAATAATAATAATAATAATAATAATGAACGTTATTTGTATAGCGCAAATAACTAACAAAGAAAGTTCCTATGCGCTTAGAAAAGAAGGAAATAGAAAATTAAAACTATTCTTTATTGTCATGGTACAGTTGTATCTGATATTGGAAAATGAGCAAACTATTAAACGCAATACTCTTGCGCCTCACTTCAGCACTTAAAAACATAATATGGTTTATATTCTTACGCTCAACTTCAGTACCTGATAATACATGTATATTCATTATTGATTGGAAATATACGTTTACATTAAACATAATACACTGCAGGAAAACAACACGATAATGTGACTTTGGGAAGGAGCTTAATACTTCCCGTTTAAGTTTTTTGTTTGTTCTTTCTTTCTTGCTCACCTTCTGTTATCTCTTCATGTGTTTAAACTCAATGTGACGGTGATGCTGTAGTATGTCTGTATTTAAAATTAGTCGTATAAGTTAAAAACCCATCTCGCCACACTGTAAAAAAAAGTTTGGGCAGATGTTACTGTTAAATCAAAGTTGGGCAAATATTGTCCGATAATTGAGTTATGTTTCCCCAACCGTTTATTATATGAAGTAACCCAATGAAAGGTGTTACTTGGCAAATCGATGTTGGGCAAATGCTGTCCAATAATTGGGTTATTTCCTACCAACTATGTAGTAACCGATGAAATAATTGGGTAATGGTATTTGGAAAATTAGAGTTGGGCAATTTTTGTCCAACATTTCGGTTATTTTCTCCCAACCATTTACTACATGTATTTACCCAATTAAACGTGCGATGTAACTGGACAAACGTAAGTCGGGCAACATTATTATCCAACAATAAGGTTATGTTCTTTGATTAGAGGTGTCGTGGTCGAGTGGATATGTCACAGGACTAGGGATTACGATGTCCGCGGTTCGAGTCCCGCCGCGACACTAATCCTTTTGCATATAATATGTTATCCAACTTATTTGCCCAACTAGTGTGTAACTTATGCTACGCATCATGGTGAGAATTGGATGAATTCTGATTGGGTAAATTTTTGTTGGCTAAAAGTTGGGTACTTTCTTCTTATCCAACACTGGGTAAAGCCAACAAAATCTTTAATTTACCCAACAGTTGGTTGGACATATAATAGCCCTCATGCTGGGTAAAAATTGGGCATTTTTTTGCCCAATATATTTTAGAGTGCATGCCAATAAATAAATCGAATTTTACTTCGCAACGTGCGATTTACTTTCATGTTCATGTGTGTTTTGAAATAACATCATTTGTGTGCTTATTCACTCAAATCATATTCCCATGTTGATATACAAAACATCAGTAGTGTAGGGCTAATGAAATATTCAAATCAATTAATTTCAATTCAATGCATTTGTTATTCCAATATTTATATAACCATGGATATATGCTTCGCTCACATGTAAATATAAGGGTATGTTATAGTTTATTAATAATAGAAATAGGGTACCAATCATGGATACATTTTGGTGATTACGAAATAATAATCATGCATAAAATGCTTCATTCGTTTGATAATGACTTGTTTCTTTTTCTTAAATGACATACTTTAGCTGTGTCATGCATATTAATAAATATAAAAAATATGTACCACTATACGCATAGAAAATTCAGCTCTAAATTGAAATGAGATATATTCTGAATAAATCTGATAAACGAGAAAATAAAAATACTAAATTATATAAATGAGCAAATGATGGCCGTGATAATGAATATATGAAAAACTCTCATATTACTTTCTTAAATAACCTGACTGTTTGACCATGTAATTTATTTTCAACAAATCAATCAATTAAGTGTCGCAATTAGATATTAAGAATAAATTATAATCCCTTTTTTATTATAATCTTCATGATTATCTGATTTATATTTATGGTCTATATAACAGAGTCTCAGTTTCTGGGCATATACAATACGTCAATTTTATCTCTGTACGTCACACTGGAGGCGAAAATAAATAAAGTGCAAATTAAAAAAGTGATATTATTTTCTTCCCACCTAAAAATGGATTAAGTAGACAGATACAGTGTCGAAATCATTACTGAAAATATAACAGAATGTCCCTTTGATATTACACGGTCGAATAATGCATTCACCTATATATCTTTTAAAATTAGGTCATTTCACGGTCAGGTTTTAAGGGTCTCCGTTGACCTGTTAATTTCATGTTCATATTGAATATTTAATAGCATATTCAGAAATAAATTCAATTACAGAAGGTGAGACCTTGACATGAAGTAAAGAGAAGAAATCAACAGTTGACTGGAAATATTAGATACGTGACATAAAGATGGTCAGTTTAAAGGGATAGTTGAGTTCTGTTTTCAGACCGCAAATGCCTTAAAAGTGCATGGTATTGCTATTTTTCTTTACGGCATTTATAGTGCCCCTTTAGAACCTAAAATTGCTATGAAGGTAATTTTAGACCCCAAAATGTGTGAAATTTAGCCAATACGATCATACCAATTCAGCTCCACTTTAAAAAAAATACGGTGACCATTAATTAATTATTTAATTAAAAATAACAATACATGAGCCGGCTAATTGTTGGTAATATAAGCAACGGAAAAATGCCAACAAAAAAGCCAACATCGGCATTGGCTAGAATTACGACGTCAAAGGCGTTATTTCGTTTTTTTTTTCAACGGTTTTTTCAAATTTTTCAAAATATCTAATATTTGTGGTGGTACACAAGTATTACAAATCGTTATATTTCGGCCGTCTCTGGACCGATTTTGATCAAACAAAGATGATTTTTTTTTCCTTTAGATATTATGTTCTTTCAAGTTTGATACTCAGTTTTTCATTATTACTTTATCTCACATAAAAATCAGTTTGTGTAGCGCCCTCTGCAACAGAACTCAACTATCCCTTTAAGAAGATTTTACAAAGAAAAAACAAGTCCGTTCTGTCCTAGCGTTCCATAGGTCTCAATATCTTTCAAAGAGCTTTCGTCTGATCTCTGTGAACTGTATGGGGAAAGGAGAACGGAGTGAACGATCATAAATCGTGAAATGCAAAGAATGCATATTTCACCTAAAAATGCGCAATGTATAACAAATATCTAGGTACAGTATTTTCGACATATCACTATTTCTATTAGAACGGGTCAAGATTTTTTTTTATTTTTAAAGAGTTAATCCTCTATCATATTGTCTATGACGTTATACAGTGAATTATAATAAATACTAACGATTAATTTTTTTTGTTAGCTTCCAGAGTAATCTTTCTGTACATTTTATATAAATCAAGCTAAGTAACTTTCAATACAGGCGACTACAATCACCGTCCTGCAAAATGTTACAGGACCACGCTTTAGGAAAATATTTTTATTAAAGTGAACCTAAATTTGAAAAAAAATTATTCGGAATTCGCATTATTGCGTACAAAACCTTTTTGTACAGCCCTTTCCTTTCTCTCAATCCGAAGAGCATAGCCATTTTATTTTTAGAGATACGTGAAATATTATACCCAGCTCAAATTGATCTCCTCGATGATATGATACCAGGCTGGGTCATATGTGGACGAAATATCTAATAATTAATTGTTATAGTAGAGTAGGCATACGTGATTGATTTTTATTCATCGATAGAGACAAAAAAAAAGAAGATGTTTCTAATGTCGTAATGGCAACCTGTCTCAATTATGTTTCTCTCATCAATCACTCATCATGTACTCTCGTGAATTTCCATTTTTATTTCCTTGATTTCCCCATGACTTCCAGTTGCATTATTCATGTCGATTACTCTTGTGTTTATAAAGCAACATGTGTGGGGTGTCTGTCTGTTCGTGTGTGTGTTTAACCGCGAATTAGATATCTCTTTAATACCAAGGAAATGAAATGTGTACAGACGCGTCTCACAGAGCGTGAACACTTTCATTTGCCCACTCGCTTTAATGTTTGAATGTTATTATCATTAATAGCAAATGTTATTTTGGTTTCATGTATTCATGTATTAATTTAGTAAAGCATCAGTGCTTAAAAATTGATTTATTAATTTCTGTTTCTGTATACTCATTTTATAATTCATACATTCAAGTGGAATATAATTTATGCTGAATTGTATCGAATAAAGATTATGACAAAAAACAAATAAAAAATAAAGGGTAATGTCGAAATGTTTGTTGCCATATGCCATTAACTGTGTATTCCAGTCCACTACTTAACTCGGCGATATAAGGGTGTATTTTACTTTGCACATAATTATGTCTGCGACAGATATTGATCTTCTAAATCGGTTTTCATGTTTTCACAGCCAACCACAATATTGGAGCATGCACATTACCTATTAGAGATCAAGGCATTCAAGAGAAACTAATCTAATGACATTCTGAATGATTTGTATTGCAGCAGAAAGAAAGATTGGACCTGCCAAATAACCTAAACCGAAACGTGCTTGGAATCACGTTTACTATGTAGGCTCAGCAAACAGTGTTGATGACTTCTTAGATATCTTTATCTTTATAATCTTGCTACCCAGCTTAATTTAAGTTATTCTACATTTTCAAATAAAAACAGTTCGGGAGAAATTCATTTGTAATAACAAACAGCCATTGAGTTTTTTTGTTTTAAAACTGCTCAACAAAATTTCATCATGAATAGTACTTAATATACAATATATTAGCAAGCATAAAGAATTAATACGAGTGCCGACAATGAAACCATAATAACAAATATTCTCTCCCCTAACACGCCCAAGTGAAACTTACCCTCACAGTCTGGTTCAGCAGTCTCCCCGAATCGACAGCAATAATACTTCGTGCATTTCTCATTGCCTTTGCCGATGAAAGAACAAATGTAAAAAGGAACATGATTTGTAGGTAATTAAAGAAAATGTTGATGTTTTTCATTCCCTAAAAAACATGGTTTGGGGCTTTACAGTATTAAGAGTATGTCCTAAATATAATATGCAGATTGGTCAAAAGTCATGTAGGGCTTTAAATCAGCGCCCAGTTGCATTAAACTTAGCAGTGATGATAACTTTGCTAATAATGCTAATCTACATAAACACGTTGATTGCATTAATTTGTTGTATTTCCATGATTGCGAATTCTTTGATCACCAATATTCACTTACAAGCTTACAAGCTTAAACATCATAATCGTCTCCTTGTTCCTACAGCTGCGGAAGGTCCTGTTGATTATCTCCTACTTACCGTTGGTTTTGATGCATTTGTTTGTATTGTAGCAGTTGGGTTTAGCATCGTGCAGTGGGTGCCACACAACCAGCCATCCTGTAACATGAGCATATTAAACATTTATTCGCATTATGCCTATTTAAACTACGTTACAAGATAATGATGTTACCATGGCAACGGTGGAAGGTTTTTACAGGACCCACGCCAAAAAGACGTCGTTGTTTATCCCAGCACCGCACACTTTACGATCTGACATTGATCCTACTTTGGAAGAATTTGCAATAGTATTCGGCATGAACACACGAGATTAGGATTAGGATTATGATTTCAAGCTTCCTTGGAGGAGGAATTACAAAATCGGCCGAGAATCGTAGTGACGTCATACCAGCAGTGACGTAATGAGCAAAAAAACGTTTGGGGCTGACAACAAAATCCGCATCACCCAACCCTTACATGAAGGCCCCACTCAATGATTTTCAAAGTAGGGTCTAAGGGCAAAGCCCCAGCGGGGGTCATGAGGCGGAGCCCCCGAAGCTCAAGGGGTATGGGCCTCAGTGGCGGATCCAGGAATTTCTTACGGGGGGCACAATATAGCTTGAGATGAAATATAAATATAACGATGAATCGACAGAGCGAGGCTTTAGCGGCGAGGGAGCAGAGCGACCAAGCAGGGGTGGGTCTGGGATCTGACCACCTCCAGAGAAGGAAGCATTTGTAATTTAAAACCACATTAGACGCAATTTTTCAGGCACTTCCTGGAGTAATGTAACGTACAATTTGCTTTCTTCAACCCCCTCCAAGAGTAGGGATCTTTTCCAATTTGAGAACCATATTTTGGCGGATTAAAGTTCACCGGCGCTTCTTGGGGGGAAATGAGGCCTTCTGATTTGACAAAAGTTAGAGAAAAGTGATCTGTCACGTCATGAGACGTTGTATATGCTTCGTTGCTGCACAATTCACAAAGACGGTAGTCCGGTACTTCACCAGTAGTACTTGCAAAACTCATCTCGAGTTTATACACTGTGTTGTTATCGAGGGCGTCGGTAGATCTTTTTCAGTGGGGGAGAGGGGTATAGAGGCCACCGATTAAAGACAAAACTAGCCATCAATTACCAACAAATATATTAATGCCAATGTCCTAATGTTTACAGATTTAACCCGGAATCTATGACGTTTCATTCAATTATAAGAGAAAGAAGCAATTTATTATACCGTTCTCGACTGTCTAAACTCAGCCCAGCCCCCCTCCTGCGCGAAGCGTGGAAGCTTTGACGTTTTAATAGATTATTACTCTTAATCCTTGTCCGAATTTTTTTCTCGCCAATCCCGCACGAAGTGCGGAAGCTTTCACGTTTCATTTAATCATTAGGGAAAGAAGACGATTCGTTGTACCGTGTCCTTGCCTGAATTCAGTTTCCCCCCTCCCGCGTTAAGCGCGGAAGCTTTGATGTTTCATTAAATTATTACTCTTAATCCTTGTCTTAATTCATTTTCATCTATCCCGCGTGAAGCGGGGAAGCTTTCACGTTTTATTAAATTATTAGAGAAAGAAGGCGATTCGTTGTTCCGTTTTCGACTCTTAAACCTAGTCTAAATTCAGAAGAAAAAAAATGTATAGCAAGTAATGAGTAAAGACTGCAACACTCTTTCAGTGCAGCGTTTAGACTAATAAGTAATAACAATGCAAAAACCAAAGTCGGTCGCTATACGCTCCCTCGCAAACGGTAAGGGGGGAGTTTGCTGCTCAAGCCTCGAAACCCCTACCCATTTTTAATGGTCATTTTGGGTGATTTTTCTTTAAAATAAGGCCCATCTTTCACTTTTTTTAACTTGAGGGTTTTGGGGGAATTTGTAAAAAAACAGACACATTTTTAATGGTATTTTGTGAAATAGTGACCAAATAGTGCGGCACATCCCCGTTTTTCCTAATATGTGAGTATTCAAGTATTCAAGTATTCAAATTAAGTATACATATTGTTGTAAATCTGTACTAAAATTGTGTGAAATCAGCAAACCGTGTTCATGACGTGTTCGATATCTTTATTTTTATAACTTGCTACCCAGCTAAATGTAATTAGTTATTCTACATTTTCAAATAAAAAAATAAAAAATAAATCGCCAACCCTGTAAGTATGGAACGTTTATTCGCAAATCTGTGCATGCACAGTCCGATTGGTGGGAAGCATGTTATCTCCCGGCAGTGCTTGTCGCAGTAGCTTCTTGAAAAGAATTTTCAACTAGTGTTACTGTTAGTGACCATTAGTGACTATAAAACAAAAATGCTCTTCCTGGCTATTTGGGAATATGTCAGTTTGCAACAGAAATGGAGAAAAGCGCATTATGTTGAAAATCATCGGATATCACGGACATTTATAAAACACTTGTATGGAATTGAAAATAAGTCATGGTCTAATTTTATTGGGGGGCTAGCCCCCCAAGCCCCCCCCCCCTCATCAGTATGCCAGTGCATAACAGTAGTGCGATGCTGTCTACGATTTTATTCTGACTAGAAGGCTCAGCTTACCTAAAATTCGAGTTGTTAGTATCCCTTTCATCATTTAAATGATATTAGCATGGATTTTTATATCTAATATAACAATTACCGTTTCTTCTGAAATCTCAGGAAGGTCGTACTGTGCGGTAGGCTTTATAATGGGTTTATTGTATGTAATAAAAACCTCAATTTGCTCATAGACATGTCACTGAAACCCATTAGTTTTTGTAATTATGTAACAGGTACACCAATTATGATGCTCTCTTCATCTTTTACTTCTTTCTGTTTGGCCTTGCATAAGCTCTTCTTACTATTCTTTATCTTCTTCTGATTTTCCTTTTTCATATTTTTCCTCTTCTACCTCCACCTCCTAGTCTGTCTTTTTCCTTCGGTTTTATTTATTTGTTATTAATAAACCCCCACTCAACGCTAACAAGCTATACCCATAATGATTAATATTTTGTTCTTGTGGCTTTTCTAGCCTTTTGACAACAGAATAAAACGTAAAATAGTGAAGAAGACACTTCCTTGATATGAGATTAAAGGGGGTGAAGCATGGCAAATACTGGTTAATACGACTACTTTTGGAGAACTGCACATAAAAGAATGGACCGTTGATTATCGGTCAACGCGCTAGCGTATGTTGCACACACGTGAATACTGCAGTCGCGTCGTATCCGTAGTCCTGTACCCGATTGTCCCCGAGTCAGGCCACGGGAAAGACACATGGTCCGTCATGCTACACCCC
>BEXV01001408.1:49451-61248 GCA_003118195.1 Hemicentrotus pulcherrimus
ATTACAATCAAACTTGAATTTTAGAAATTGTTTCTGTTTTGGTTTGTAAAATTGCTCTATGGCGGAGGCATCATTTTCGACTGCGCGCAGTCGAAGTTCCATCTAGTTTTATTGTCAATCGATTATCTGTTTATCTGATTATCTTTTATCTGTATACCATGTTTGTATGTTTTTATGGAGAATGAAATAAATGAAATGAAATGAAATGAACTGAGAAGATTTTAGGGTCATGAAGTCAAAGATCAAAGGGCTATATATGTATACGAGTAATCACGATATTCTGGAAACCTTTAATGGATTACAAATGAACTTGAATTTGAAAAATTTCTTCTGTTTTGATTTGTTATATTGCTCTATGACGGAGGCATCATTTTCGACTGCGCGCAGTCGAAGTTCCATCTAGTTTTAAAATTTTAAATCAGACCTACCATCACAAATCAAGAAAATGAGCGATTGAGTGATGAGTGATTTGGTCTTTTAATGCTGTGAAAGACATGGCATACTATGATGGCTACCGTAATTAACGTTGTATTAACCGCCCTCGTGTATCAACCGCAACCCTCTTTTTCGGCCTTAAAAAAAAAAAAAACGACGGCGGGATACGAACCCGGGTTGTCTCATGTAGATTGGCAGCCGAAGCCAGCGCCTTAGACCGCGCGGCTATCGTGCACCAATGCCATATCCAGCAGTTTTTTGAATCTATACATTGAGTTGGATTCAAATAGCGACTTCCCGTGCTGGATGCGATCGCGCCAGGTCGTTAAACAGCCCCTTCTTTTACTTTTGCAATGTTTTGGCACGAACTTAGATCAAGATCTATCAGCAGATGTTGTTTTTGGAAGATTATTTTCGTCTTCATGTCAACAATGCAAGATAAAATTTTCGGTAAAATGTGTGGAAATGTCCTGTACCATTCCTAGTCCCATATGTTCAAATTCGTGCTGGTTTTGACTTACTTTTTGTTTTGTTTTTGGGTGCAACGTGTATTAACCGCACCCCTGACTTTAACATTTTTTCGGCGGCAAAAAGGTGCGGTTTATACATGTTAATTACAGTAGCTAACATAAATCATTCTGCAACATATCCACAGTGTTTTTTACATGTTCAACTTTTCAAACTGACCATTTAGACATAACTGGTTATGTTTTCACTCGTAATGTTTGCTTTAAAATTATTAGTCAAGTAAGCAGGCTACAAACATGTTTTTAAAACAGGTATTTGATTGGGGAATTACACTTATGAATACTAAATGCATATATATATATATATATTCATTTTTCAGGCTATAGAAGTAGAACGTGAACAACCATCAGATGATGAGATGCCCATTGTGACTTTACATGAGCTTCCACAGGTTAGCATTTCTCCATTTCTTGTCCTCTTTTTCTTTGATCCATCTCTTTTTAAATCCCTCTTCTTTCATTTTTGATGAGCCCACCGAGGTGTAGGGAGACTAAGCTATCCAAATTGAATAACTTTCCAACCCTGCATCTGTATGTTTCTAACCAAAGTTGATTGGTAGATGCCCTAAATCTTCCTCCGTAGTATTCTGGGGTCAAAGGCCACATGAGTAGGTCAAGTGAAAGTTTTGGGGTAAGAGTTTCTTTTAGGGTAGATAACTTCCAACCCTGCATCTGTTTGTCATCAAACTTGATTGCTAGATGCCATATACACTATGAACACGTCTTAGATTGGTCTTAAATTGTGCCTGTTATTGTCCACTGGGGACTTAAGATCGTTCCTAGTCGTCTTGCTTTGAATAATGACTGTAATAAAATTGTCGGTCTGAAATAAGACTCGCAACCTTCGTCGTAGGCCCATGCAGTATACGAGAAGCCTGAATTGGTCTTTTACTGTTAATTTAAAGATCAAAATATAAGACCGTTTGAAAAAGTATAGTAGACTGTTTTAAAGGTAATACAAAGTTTTGGTATGGGGTCATGAATTTGGTTCAAATGAACATATTGGAAGCATATGCGATCCTACAATATGCAGTGATCGCTGTCGCGGTTGAAATCGAGTCTAAAGTTATGAAATTATTACAAACTCTTTATGTTGTATAGCTCCCTCTCAAGGTCAAGATATTAATTAAGCTATAAAACAATGTTTCTTGACTAATTTTGACCAGTAAGCTATTCCCGTTTGGTAGTTATATATAACAACTACATATTCTGATATTTTCAGGGTCGCAGCTACCATTGTACGGCCGTATGCGCTATTTGAAATTCATCAAAATTTATCGGGAGTACCGATAATTTTTTATTTTCATTTTTTCTCGAAAGCAGAAGTGTTTTAGGGGCTAATTGTTTTAGTGCTTATTATACATCCACAGGGGCATCCAAATACATCAAAATTGTAAAGAATCATTATCCATCAAATTTTCAAAATTTCCCAAAACTTTGTATTACCTTTAAGACATTGGCAAGATCCTTTTAAGTCATTTTTTCTGGCCTGATCATAGTGATATTGGCCTCCATGAAATTATGGTGTCAAAGTTCACATAAGTAGGTCAATGATCAAATGAGGTCAAATGTGAAAGTTTACCAGCAAGACTCTAAAATGGTTGATAACTTTCCAATCCTGCATATGTTTGTAACCAAACTTTGTTGGCATGAATTGCAAAATTGTACGAGACACATTACGGCTATCCCCTTTTACATTTAGCTCACCTGGTTTAGTCTCTGTTTCACTACTTCGCTATATTTGTCTCGCTCCCAAATGTATTTTTGAGGACATAATTGCTTAATTTATTTGTAAAGATCATTTTTTTTTCCCCCAAGTCATTTTGGCAAATTGCATTTTCAGGCCATAAATCGAATAGTTTTGTGATGGTAATATTGATGTTAATAACAATAATATTGGGTTCCTGTATAGCGCTCGTATCTGTCAGATATGACACTCGAGTAGACTAATTAACATGAGTAAAGCAAATCTTGAGCTCTGGTTTAAATGGACTTGAATAATTCAGAGAAATTAGTTAAAATTGATTCTGAAATGTTATCATGCAGTGTGTTGGTTGTTTCTATGAGTAAAATATAAACAAGCCTACGAAACAAACCATCTCTATTCAATTATCATTATTTTTAGACAACTCCATCACAGAATGAAGAAGACCTGGCGCTTGAACAGATTCTTTCTAAATTGAAAGAACGATCGTAAGTGGTTCAATATAATATTTGATTAGTGGGGGTTGTAGTGAAATTGGTGTGCACTTTTGGCTAAAATTATTAGTTTTGGCACACAAAGAATTTAGACTATCCCGTTGCGGAAAAATGATGAAAGCACTTTATGGTCCTTCATGGTCGCCTTTGTGGATTCTAAAACTGCTTCCATTGCATGGTCATCGAGGAACTTTGGAGCAAGCGTCAAGATATTTATATACCGTAATATCGGATGGCTTTGAGTGTGATGCAAGGATATATTGCTTGAGCTATGACAATATTGGACGAGTCAAAGTGGAGTCTAATATTGTCTAAGCGAGAGCAATATATTCTTGTATCACACGATAACAAGCTGACATACAATATTATTATTTTAATCTATTAGTCTGACTAGCAAAGTATCAAAATTTGACTTACCTCAGAAAATACGGCTTTATTTTTGTATGATATCGATATCGATAGTTGAGGTTCCAGATGACTGAGCAATACAAAAACAATATTGGTCCGTGTTTCGGGTACTGCGCTAAAGATATTGTAGACAATGGTTTTATATACCGGTAGGTAATAATGAAATAATATTGCACAGTCATCCGGGTAACTTTTGTGCAAGACATGAGATACATACAGGAAGAGGTGTTGTGGTCTAGTGGATAAGTCACCCATCTGCAGATCACAAGGTACAGGGTTCAAGTCCCACCGCGGCACTATGTGCTTTGGCAAGATGTTAATCTACATTTGCCACTCCCAATCCTCTCTCTCTCTCATTCTCACACATGGTGTAACTGCAGGCCTACTGTATATGTACATCACCTTGCAAGCTGATACTTATAGGCAGCATTTAACTTTTGTAATGTTTAACAGATTTTAATGAAATTAGATATGAAGGTACATGGTATCAAAACACAGCCTAAGTTTGATTACGGAGTATGATCTATGTTATAGCTCATTAAATATGCAAAAGTATATATGCGAAAATATGGTAAACTTCCTTGCCTAGTAATATACTAATATAGTCTTATGGAGGTAACTTGTTCAGACATATTTAGGCCATTTGTACCTTGCGAGGGGATTCATCTATTTGAATACAGTTCTATAGATAGCATAGCTGAACCCTTTAATAATTGCAATTATGATGTTCAAAAATGTAAAAAATATGTTTAAAAAAAATATGTAAAAATGTAAATCAATTTTACAGTGAGATACAATTTTATGACGGTTAGGTTGGTATTCTGAAGACATACCGTAAATTTTTTTGACAGAGTGGACATGAAAACTGATCAGCCTGTATAGGGGGAAAGGCCTGTGTACCATATTCCCTCCTAGCACCTTCAATCTACATTGGGCCAGTGATCATACTCACCACAGCTTGCATTTAGCTATTGTATTTATACATACACATATCTAATGTATATCCTTGTATTCCCCCACCAGGTCTGATGACACAAGTGTAGAAGAGTTAATAAAGAATTTCAGGGAGGAGTTTGTCAGGGGCAGGAGGCTGAATCTGCCATCAGACATGGCATCAGCTGATGCAGCTATGCAAGGGGAGACGTATAAAATTATCATCTCCAGGCTGGCTGTGTTTCAGGGGGTCTTGGATGAGTTCACGGCCAGAGGCTACAAGCCTTGCCTCCCCTTAGAAGTAAGCTTCATGGGCGAAAGGGGACAAGACCTCGGAGGCCTCAGGAAAGAATTCCTTCGTCTCGCCCTAAATGCTGTGTATGAACGCCTCACCATTAATGTACCTAACGAGGGAAGGAAACTCATTGAGGATCAGGCAGGCATGATTGACCAAAAGGCTTTTCTGGCAGCTGGGATAGTTATGGGTAAGTTAAGTGTATGTAAGTTGCATGTATGTTTTGGGATTTAACCCTTTAGAGATAATCGGTTTGGTTGAATGCAGAAAGGTAAGAGAAACATAACAATAATGAAGAACAATAATGAAGGATTAAAAAAATCAGACAAGGAATGAGATTGATATGAATTTCTGTAATTTGAGATCACTAATTGCCACCACCATACTAAGGTATAAATATCCCATGTCCAGGTTTTTTTTTTCCTTTTTTTTTTCTGCGGCCAAGTTTTGGTAATCGAGTAGTTGTCAACAGTGCAAGTATTTGACTACTCATTGCAGCCCTTGTAAAAATGTCTGTGATGCTCATTTTAGTTGAAGAATGAAAACGTTTTTTCACAACAGGCTAATTTGTAGTCACCATTTTCAATACTGCAGGCCAATGCATTCTTCAAGACGGCCCAAAACCCAACTTTCTGGAGAAAGCACTTGTTGATCGGCTAGTGGAAGGATCGTGCACTACTCAAAGTGAACAGCAGCTGTTGGAAGGGATGCGGCAGACAGGGATTCTTGGAGTAAGTCCTTGTTTTATTATTTGTATTTTCTTGAATATTAAATGTGAACAACACTCTGAATATTAAAAGAGCACCGATGTTGATATTTACTATTTTGAGGAAGAAAAAGTAGGAGGTTCACGAGAGGATGATGATAGAGAAGATGAAGGAGAAGAAGATATATTCATACTGTGGGTAATGATCAGTTTCCAGGAGCATGAAAGACTATCTTAAAGATATTCTCCAGTTCTGGTAGGGAAAAGTGAATGAGAATGCAAGTTGTTAAATGTCCTTTTTGTCTCGCCTGCTTAGCAAAAAGCAAGACATATTGCACCGCTTTTCCGGTGACGGTGACGGTGGCGGCATCAACATCAAAATCTTAACCTAAGGTTAAGTTTTTAAATTGTTGGTATGATTTAAAAGTATAAGTTTTCATTCAATGAAACTTGGACTAAAGGGTTATTAAGTTATGTGTGCAGAATTCCAGGTCACATAATCAAGGTCAACAGTCATTTCAGGTCTACCAACTTAGACTCTTTTGTGGCATCAACATCAAGATTTTGAAATTTTTGCATAATTTTGAAAGTGTTTGTTCAAATTCTATGAAACTTCTACACAAGGGTTATCACAAAGCATCACAAATCTTATGGCCGAATTCCAGGTTACAAAGTCAAGGTCAAAGGTCATTTAGGTCAGTATGTGAGGATTTAAAAAAAAAATCCTTATTGGTTATTTTTCCATACCGTATTTGCCGGCGATACCGCTGCAGCAACGTATAGGCCACACCTCTGATTTTGACCTTTAAAAAAAAACGTGGGATTCAATCTCTTGCGGACATATTTAGATTGGGACCTGAAACCAACGCCTTAGACCACTCGGCCATGCGGCACCTATGCCATATCCTGCAGTTTTCTGTAATGTATACAGTAGTGCTGTAGCCGAACTGCCGAACCGAACGGAAGTTCGCCGAACATGGCACTTCTGAACCAAACCGAACCGAACGCAAAGGCTTGGTTCGGATGTTCGGCTGAAAAAATAAAACTTTTTTGCAAGCTAATAAACTTGTCATTTTTTGTCTAATTTTCATGTCATGACTGCTCATTTTATGTGGACTTTTTTCCCATTTGGTGATTTATGCCTATCTAGTGGTGGGCACGACTTCACTGGCGCCATTTAAACTCCCAAATCCTGACCACGCTACGTCGCAATCGCAAGCTATAAACAAGAATACATGTGCATGATCAAAACAAGTTCAGCTCCAACCCATTTAAAGCCCAAGTCCACTCCAAAAATAACTTACTTTCAATGCTTACAGTGTAAACAATTAGAATTAAAGCCCAAGTCCACTCCAAAAATAACTTACTTTCAATAGAACCAGAAAAATCAGACAAACCAATCAAAAAAAGTTTGAGCAAAATCGGATAACTAATAAGAAAGTTATGAATTTTTAATGACATGAAAAACTTTGAAAATCACTATACAAATTGGCAACTCACTCATGAGTCTGTGACGTATGGTCCTCACTATGCACTAATTATTGCCTGTATATTAATAATATAAATTTCCTATTTTCACCCTAAGAATCCTATTTCTTCACACCAGCATCCAAGTTAGATTGTTAGTAATATGCGTTTGTGTGGATGCACAAATAAAGAGTAATTTTGTCCAATTAAATCATTAAAAAAAATGAATTTTGATAAACTATTTATATAAAAATCAATAATTATGAAATACAATATTCAGAAAATAGTATCAATTCTTCAAAATTCATAAAAGTTTTTGGGAAATGTCACACACGCAATATGATACAAATCATATAACCTGGGCAAAGGCATGGGGAAATCAAGTTTTGGGGGAAAAAAAGGGAAATTAATTGGATTAAACTATGTAAAGCAATTGATAAGTTGTGAGGACATGACGTCACAAACTGATAACCATCTTGGCAATTTGTGTTGTGAATCTCATTGTTCTATAGTTTTACTTACTTTTTCAAAAAATCATAACTTTCTTATTAGTTATCCGATTTTGCTCAAACTTTTTTTGATTGGTTTGTCTGATTTTTCTGCTTTTATTGAAAGTAAGTTATTTTTCGAGTGGACTTGTCCTTTAACAAAACAAATCATCAATATTTTAATTGTAACAATATCGGACAAATTTTACAATAATAAATAATGAAATGAATAAATATATATTATAGTATGGTGTTTATTTATTCAGGAAAAATGGGGATTTTAAATTTTTACTATTGAAAATAAGAACTTTTAAGAACAAAAGAGTTATTGACGAGCCTGAATAGCTATTCAAGATGGCAACTTTCATGACTCTCACATTAGACAACAACCGTCTCGGAAAATCTTGAAAAAATATCATTTATTGACAAATTGAAAACACGATTTTTTCAAAATTGAAAAAACAACACAATTCAAGACGGAAATACGAATGTAAGTAGTACTTTTCTTAATAAAAAATTATGTTTAGAGCAGTTTTTTAATGCGAAATTCGTGCTGGTCAGAAGCACTGTATTTCAGCGGGATCAGGAGTGGGCAGAAGTCCTTCCGACCGGCCCGCCGTGGCTATAACGATGCTTGCTATTATACTACCGAAAACCGAACCAAGTTCGGGTGAAAAATTGTCGAACTCTGCCGAACCGAACCGAACACGAACATAGCGTATGACTTACAGCACTGGTATACAGTATACATCGCCGCAGTTCCGTTAAACGGGCCCTTCTTGTACTTTTGCAATGCAATGGCACGAACTTAGATGAAGATGTATCAGCAGATGTTGTTTTTGGAAGATTATTTTTGTCTTCATGTCACATTGCAAGATAAAATTGTCGGTAAGATGTGTGGCATTGTCCTGCACCATAGTGGTATAGTTATTGTACCGTTCATAGTCGCATAGACCTCTATGTGCAAATTCACGCTGATTTGGACGTACTTCTTTTTTTTAAAAACTCTTTCGCTGAAAGGCCGCACCCTGGCGTTCACGCCGGCAAATACCTTACATTAAATTTATTGATCTTGGTTCAAATTATAATAAATAATTCTTCCAATAATTATATTCAGAGGATCTATTGTAGGAAGGGGAGGGGCCTGCTGATGGGCCACCCTGCCTATTAATAATGTTCCCACCTCAATTTGTCATCATATTGAATTGCGTAATGCAGGCGAGACCGCCAAGATTGCTTCCATGGTTTCTATTTACATAGGAATAAACCTAGCTGTGCCAGATATGTTTGTGTTATGTTCGTTGCATATTTTCCCATAAAAGTTAGTGTAAATATCCAGTCAGGGTTGTGAAATTTAGGCTCTCTGGCCAAAGCTTTTGGCATTGCAAATCTCTGCAGTTTGTGGCCGTTTGTCCTGTTGTTTTTTTCTCCCAAAACTGGACTTGGACGTTATAAACACCACAATTAGACATGATCACAGCTTTTATATTGATGTTTTCTTTACAGCTTATGAGGAACTTTCCAAAGTGTAGGGAGTTATTGGACTTCAATGTTCAGCCAAGTGTAGAGGCTCAAGAGCTGCTGGATTCATTCACTCCCAAGTTCTCTGAGGAGGGCAGCAATAAAAGGCTCCATGAAGAAATTGTCTTTGGCCACTTTGTCCGGTTCATCAGGGAAGTTGAAGGTAAATAGCAACAATTCTAGATTGGGTCCGTCTGTAATATATAGGCCTTTGTTACATCAGAAACTGGTTTTGATTGCGACTTTTAATTAGTCAGTAGGTCATTGCCGGGACACTGCAAGGAGAAATTCGCCGATTTCGCCCAGTTTTGACCTAAAATCTACCAGCGACCGACGGTAAATTGACAGGGTACTGCCTAGGCATATATGAGGCTATACAGCCTGCTTGATTACTCCAAATTCATTTTCCATGCTTAAATATCAGCGGCGACCGAGCAGGCTATAAATCAGTCGGTCAGTCAGTAGTCACCGCTCTCCATTGTGACCATAGCTTTAGTCATAAAAAGCTCAAAATTGCCAAGACTAGTTAGGGTTAACCCTATTTAGCCCGAGCTATTTTAAAACTGCATAGCCCGGGGGTGAGGATTTAAAAAAAAAATCCTTATTGGTTATTTTTCCATACCGTATTTGCCGGCGATACCGCTGCAGCAACGTATAGGCCACACCTCTGATTTTGACCTTTAAAAAAAAACGTGGGATTCAATCTCTTGCGGACATATTTAGATTGGGACCTGAAACCAACGCCTTAGACCACTCGGCCATGCGGCACCTATGCCATATCCTGCAGTTTTCTGTAATGTATACAGTAGTGCTGTAGCCGAACTGCCGAACCGAACGGAAGTTCGCCGAACATGGCACTTCTGAACCAAACCGAACCGAACGCAAAGGCTTGGTTCGGATGTTCGGCTGAAAAAATAAAACTTTTTTGCAAGCTAATAAACTTGTCATTTTTTGTCTAATTTTCATGTCATGACTGCTCATTTTATGTNAAAAAATTGAAAAACCAAGGTTATTCCTTATGTTAATCTATTGTTTTGATAATTTCTTATGTATTTCTTTGTTTTTTTAACTTATGTATTTTATTGTTTTTGTTGTTATTTTTCATTTCCAACTATAATTCAACTATTTTAACCCCCAAAATAAGCACCTTAACCATAAACAAGACCAAATAACCAATGTTTTATCACTTTATTTGAAAAATGAGATTTCCATATGTTTTGTACACAAATCATGAAAATGAGCGATTTTCGGGTTGACATGCAAAGACAAAAGGTCACGTGACTTTGTAACGGTAGGTCAGATTTTCAAATTTTTTTTATTTAAAGATGCGCAAGACTTGAAAGAAAAAAGTCACAAAATTTCAGTGCAAGATTACCGCGAAAAATGTCGAGGGGGGGCTTCTAAAGTACCGTATTTGCCGGCGATAATACTGCACCCCGATAGCGCCCACACCCCCGATTTTGACCTTTAAAAAAAAAAAATAATAATTTGATCTCTTGCGGACACACGTGGATAAGGGCTCGTTATCAGCGCCTTAGACAGCTGGGCTATCCGACTCTAATGCCATACCTGCAGTTTTCTGTGATGTATACATTGAAATGGATTGAAAATGGAGACTTTGCGTGCTGGATGCTCCGCCGCAGCTCCGTTAAACAGGCCCTTCTTTTACTTTTGCAATGCATTATTGCTGGTAAGATGTGTGGAAATGTCCTGTTCCATTGTGGCATAGTAATTGTACCCTTCGTTGTCCCATATGTGCAAGTTTGTGCTGGTTTTGACTAACTTTTTATGCCTCCGCTACAAAGTAGCTGGAGGCATTATGTTTTCGGGTTGTCTGTCCGTCCGTCCGTACGTACGTCGGAGATGCTTAGCCCTATGTACGCATGTTATCAGCATCTGTGATAAGGTGTGATATTGAAGCCCTTAAACAATTAAAAGTAAAATACTTGAGGGACTGGTTTTACTCATTTTCCCCAATAGACTGTAGTGTTATTGAAAACCGTTGTGGAAATTTGTATTTTCAATCACAAATTTCTTGATAATCAGACGGGCGATGGTCTTGTAAATGTCAAGTGATTCCTTAATGACCTTAAGGTTTATAATTATGATTGCACCATGAGCAAAATCAATGAATTTTTTTTAGAATCTGAGACAAAGATACCAAATCCCTTCAAATTGGAACACTTCAAATTTGCCATCTTGTCATTGTATTCCTCCCCGAAAAATTGTAATGTAAGTAACTGACACATTTTAGTGTATTCAACGCTAGCAACTACTTTTCTTGAACTTTTGTTGTGAATGTCTGTATAGCTCAGGTTAACTAGTTTTATGATATGCATACATAATAAGTTTAATGAATGCATAGAAATATTTAGGGCTCGTGTAATACTTCAATGTTCCTTGAAACAGAGCGTGAGTAATCGTGAATTACCTGATGGCTTTTAGGTTACACATGTATTTACACAATTTATCACTTTTTTCATATCTATAGCTGGCAGTCAGCATGTGGACAGCAGAGAGGATGGGGAGTTGCTGACCTTACAGCATGTACTGCAATTTGTTACAGGGCTCACAAGTAAGCCAGTCTGCGGGTGGGAGCCGCCACTGACTGTTTCATTCGTGGCACAGGATGTATCCAAAATGGGCATTGGGGCATCCACCTGCTCCCACGAGTTGCACCTCCCAATCCCCCTCAATCCAGTACAGCCCCTTCCCTCACGAAATATATTTTTCCAACTGTTGAGTGCGTCCTTCCATGACGAATATTTTGGGAAGGATTAATCTACCATCACAATTCAATCCAAAGGAGGCACCCCCC
>BEXV01001408.1:64620-82406 GCA_003118195.1 Hemicentrotus pulcherrimus
GTCAAATTTATTATGACTTTGATGACTCCAGACCCTTGCAGTGCACACCAATACTTACATGCTACATGATCAACTGTTTCTGATCCTTTCACACCTTTTCTTTCACAATGCAATCGCATTACCAGTACTAAAGTTTAGCTTTAACAAATCTTATGTACATTTTTATGAAAAAATAGGGCAATAAATATTTCATCTGTTCATTGACTCTTTATTTCTTGTTCAGTTCTTTACCTTTACAAATATGTTGTTAATCTATGCAAGTTTTAAAGTATAAATATTGGGTCCTAATTTGCTATCAAAAACATGTTAACAAATCTTATGTACATTTTTATGAGAATGGGGTAATAAAAACTTCATCTGTTCACCGCCTCACACTAAAACTGCACCAGAAAATTGAAAAAAAGTTCACAGAATTTATGGATTGTGATAGCATTAGTATACATCGGAATGGTAGATATGATTTTTTGACAATAATACTACTCCAAGGAAAATTTTAAGTCCAATATTTTATGTGGCTTTAATGCTGGGTACAGGGATTTGTACTTGAACAGTATCTACCAAGGTTATGATGAAATAAGGACCCCATTTATGACATTTCAAGTAAATCAACCACTTAATTATCATTCAACAGAGAGTTTGGGTGGCAAATATGCATGGACTTTGTGATTATCAGCATGGTGGTTAAGAATAGATTGTTGCCCATTTTTTTCCCCAGATTGTAATGTGTGAATGTAAATCAAATTTCCAGATTCATCTCAATTTGACCTTTGCAAATCCCTGTACACATCTTGAAGTTAAAAGAACCTCTTGGGCACATAATATTTGGAGTAGTGTGAAAATCAATTTGACTGACAAAATAACAGAAGTATTCAGGGAAGAAAATCTATTAAGCAAACTAGTTTGTTAGGGATGTTCATTTGGATCAGCAAAAACAGATTAATAAACAAAATCCCAATTGTTTTATTTCAACATCACATAAACAACCTTGGCGCAAGTCGATTTTTGCACTCTCCCAAACAATGCCTCCTTTTCATCCAAGCGTGAAAACATACCATGCAAAAATGATACCAAATGATTTGGGATGAAACACTCTTTTATAAGATGTATAACAATTTACTATTCATGGATGATTTTTCAAATAATTAACAACTCTCTAGGTGTAAATTTTGTTGACTCACAGTGTATAGAGTGAGAAGAGAATTGGTGAAATTACACAGCCTTGAGGAGTTAGGCATTTGATGATAATAGTTCAGATTATTACACTTAACCCACTGTGGTCTGTCTACAAGGAGATTATGTATAATCCTAACTAGACATGGTTTGGAATTCATATTAAGTAGCTTATCTATCAGTATGTGAGGTAAAATCGTATTAAAGGCACTTGAGAAATCTATGAACACAGACCTAACGTAAGACCTAGGGGTATCCAAATGTTGATAGAGACCCTGTGGGGAAACAAGTACTGCATCTTTTACACCTCTTTTGTTCTGATATGCAAACTGAGTCTTATATCAACCTGGTTTCTCAGATGTCTTAAAGATAAAACTCGAGTTCTTGTTTTAAAAAAAATATAATAATTTTTTTCACAAAATCTAACGAAATTTACACTGAATGTTCAAGATTACAAATAAATGACATGTGTCAAACAATTTTGGAAGAAAATGTGTACTGGCTGAGTAATCAGCATAGAAAGACAAGGAAATCAGGGTAGTACTAGCCTGACACCAATTGTGTTGTCCAATATATAGCTTTCTGTGAACAGTGTTTGTTACTTTACCAAGACTTGGCCAAATTTATTATGATTTTGATGACTCCAAAACCTTGCAGTGCACACAAATACTTACATGCTACATGATCAACTGTTTCTGATCCATTCAACACCTTCTCTCTCACAATGCAATCGCATTACCAGAACTCACCTTAATATTTAACAATAACCATTCAAAACATTTCATAGGATTGCATGTACATGTAAGATCTACTGGCCTATACTGATTAATTTCACTAGGGTTTTTCATCGTAGGAACTGGAATAATAATCATGGATTTCTAAAGCGAGGATTCCTACCAGCATTCATGAACAACTGATAAATACGTGTCAAACATAAGCGAGTTGTTGACGACACATGCTCAGAACATCATTAGAAATTTGGTCTGGATCAGATGCTTTGTTTACCTTTGTCTTTGCAAATACATTTCAACCTTCATGTTCACTTATGACGATTACCTTATTTGACAGCCTATCTATTATTTATCTATCATTCTCAGTTGAACATCGAATCGGGCAAAGAATTCACTAAAACTATCAACAAAATCCTGTTTACAATCCATTACCGGTACTCTCCTATTACCGGTAGTGTCCTTATAACCAGTCATTGTTTGCATTTGCGACCATGCAACTCGTGGGTTGTTTTCATTGAAGTTCCTTTCCAGCTTTCTTTTATCAGCACTTGAGCTTTTACGACATGCCGGCCAATTTATGTCCCTGTTAGGATTCAATCTTTCCCTTCAATGCTACCCGCTTATTTGTTATGTAGATTAAAGAATTGGGTTGAAAGCATTGGGTAGTTAGGCTCCACTGCACTCTACATAGCTCCAACAGGTGGTGCATAGCTTTAGTGGGTAGGTTGCCTTACCTAGCAGGGTAGTGTCACTATCTGTACATTTATCACACAGGCAGGCCCTATGGGTTAGAGGTGAATGAAAGTTGTTTCATAGCTAAACTAGATGGAACTTTGACTGCTCGCAGTCGAAAATGATTCCTCTGTCAGAGCAATTTTACAAACCAAAAAAGTTTGATTGTAATCCATTAACAGGTTCTCAGAATATCGTGATTCCAAGCTACATGTATTTAGGGTACAAGGGTCATGTATGACCCTTTGTTCTTTGACCTCATGACCCCAAAATCTGCTCAGTTCATTGGCTCTGCAAGTTACATACATGATCAAAGTTTGGTCGGAATCCATCAGTCGGTTCTTGAGATAACGTGATCACAAGAACGGAATGTACTGACGTACGTACGGACAACCTGAAAACATAATGCCTCCGGCTACTTCGTAACAGGGGCATAAAAACATGGCATTTTGCGCAGCAAGTCTAAGTTCCATGGAGGATCAAGATCACCAGAACCGACATTGGGGCCTGTCCCTATTCCCTACATTTTAGTCAACCAAGTCAAACTGTAAGTATAGTTCATATTTGTATTCCTTTTTCTAATGATAGATTGGGCGTGTTCATTTGTCATTGAGAAAGTCAAGGTCACAAGTGAACCTTTGAATTAGAGAAAAATAATGAAGACTGCAAATTAATTCTCTAAAGTAATAATGTAACTCTAACATGTTTGCAGGATATGCACTCTGTAATTCAGGCTCTTTCAAAGTTTCAAAGGATATTTTTATGAAATGTAATTCATATGATAGAAGCCTTCTTTTCTGTTATGTATTTTATTGCATTGACTGATGATGAATATAGTTCTCGTCAAAAGATATTATGTAGATGATGAATGATTTGGTATTATTCCATATTCTATTAATAGCTTGGATTACATTTAATTTTAGATGGTGTTCTGGCGGGGACTTACAGAGCAAGTCCTCTATCAAAGTTTCATGCCACAATGGGTGGATCTATACCTGTAACGACTACAAATTTAAGAAGAGTTGAAGGTGCTATTACAGATGGAGCAATGCCTTTGTTATGGTGGACAAGTTCCAGCAACAGTAACAACTATGGTCTCTTTATTCCTATATCACATCTTGAGAGTGATTGCATCACTGAAGTGGGTTATTTTGTTTATATCTCCAGACTTACGATAAACCTACGACCATTTTTAGTGTCAGTACTCTGTACAAATGTATTACTCTTTGACAGCTAAGAATACAACCTCAGGGTTGGGATCATTATATTCTTTGTATCTTTATATGTATTTCTATTGTGATAAGAAGTAAAGTAATAAAGATAAGAATAAGATGATATTTTTTGATGCCCTTAACAGAATTTGAATTCTTTGGTTATTGTGTAAATCTTCCTGTGAGATGATTAGAGATTTTTACCTACAGTAGATCTGCGGATTAAAGTCACCGGAGTTTACCCGTTGCAGCCGCCATCAAATTCTGTAGAACTTTGCAGGAATTATGAATATGTCATGTACAGTATGTCGTATCTGTGAAATTTAAACGTTAGCAGTGTCCCAATATTCAAATTATGCAAGGAAACCCGTTTACTTGCTAGACTTAACTGTCAGACACTATTCTATTCTTCTTTGGTAATAACATACATAAAATGAGCTGTGAAGGGTACATGAGCATTTGTCTACATCAATAACCCACTTCTTGTAATTGCCAAAATTAAACTGATTGAATCTGCACACAGCATAAACATACAACTATATTAATGATCCGAAAATCAGACTATAATACTGGCTCTATTGCTCTTAAGTCGATATGACAACTAAATGTCTTTACTTTTGCACTTAAAGACATTTTCAAGCCCCCCCCCCTTTTGTTTAATGGAAGTTCTAAATTAACATTATAATTCAACTGGCCCAGTTAAAAGATACCTTCTTCAATAACACTGCTGGTTAATGTAGTGTAATGTGCATCATTGTAACTGCTTGAAATAAGACTACACTTCACCAGATACAATACTGGGCTGTGTGGTATTAAATGGTTTAACCTAGATCACATCTAACTGCCTCATCTGTTAACTTACAGTAATTGTAAGGTAATCTAACTATCACAATAGTTAATAGCTGGTTAATGAAGTGAATCATCAATAAAGTTCTCAAGTATTACAAGGCCCCGTAGGTATGCTCTGTCACTGAAAACGCCGTTTGAGTCATGATCATCTGCACATCTGACTTGCTCATGAAAGTAGTCCATCTGGTCTTCAGTGAAGGGAATCGGGCATTGTGTTTCCGGAATCTGAATAAGGGCAGCATTGTCTACATCAGTAACGAAGGGGCCATTAACGTCAATTCCATAGAGCGCTGCGTCTTCCTATTAAAAGAAGAAAAAAAGGCATAAAGTCATGCTTTAAACTGAAAATATATACACATACATATGAACACTTACAAACAAACATTTATGTATACATGTTCTTCTTCACAACCATCATATCTGATGGGAAGCTGGGGGCCCGGCCACCCCACTCAGTGTTATTTAGGGTATGCATATGCTTGTTCTCTCTTTTTGAAAGCACCCCCTATCTGAGGACTGCCAACATTTCCAAACCCCCATTTTGCGGGCTTTTCCTGCCTTGGAGACCCCCCTAAATCATGAAAAATGCTCAATGTACCCCCCTAAATTCAGCATAATTCCTCAGGAATCCAAAGAGATGAGAGTGAAAAATAATTAAAAAACACCCCCTTTTGAAAGAAATCTCTGGGTGAAAATTTAATACAATAAATACACCCCTTTTTTTTAAATTCTCGGGCCGAACTTTGTCGCACGAGAAGTACCCTTTACCGGACATTTTGGGAACACACATGGGTCCGTCCGTCCTTGGAGTGGAGGGGCCAGGGCTGGGGGACACATACCTAACTAGAAAACTAGATATATACCAGTGAATATGCCTCCACCCGAGTTCTTTATTCTCCATAGGCCATGTCATTAACACTCGATCCTAGAATTATTTTAATTGCCAAACCTGAATTAACATTTATGTGAGAGGGAGGGAGGGGAGGGGGGGGGCCTCGACTTATTGACCCACAAATTACATCTTTACCCGCTGATCTTGATTTGTTTATAATCTGCATATCGCTTGAGTTTTCACAATGAAAATAGTTTTGAACTATCTGACTTTGCAAGTAGGACACTGACCTTTGCCCTTTTNAATCTATTCATTTCATCATCACGTGTCTCTACTTCAAACCTTTATCCAAAATTGCTGAATGGTTCTTAAGTTATAACAGTAACAACTTTGCAAGGGTTTACCATTCAAAAGTCACATGATCAAGATGAATGTCAGCATGAAAATTGTTCAATATTTCTCAACAATATTTCTGTTTTTTTTACAAATCATATGGATATTTTTCTCATATAATACACATAACCTTTCTCAATCTAATCTCTGCAATTATTTAACTTTGGGCTGAAAATGGTTGGATAATGGCAAATAATTTATTTCAATTAAAAAAGACAATAAAAACATTAAAAAAGAAATATAAAAAAAATTTAAAAATTAACAAAACAAAAAAAATCAAAAGGAAATTTTTTTACTGACCCAATTTGTTAATGTTGAAAACCGGTTAATGAAGGCGTAAAGAATATTTATTGACAGATTTAGTATATAAATTCTGACCAAGATTTATTGTTTTATTGACGAAAAAGGGGATTCTGCATAAATGTGCATAATTAATTAATATGAATAAGAAATTGATTATTAACTAGATGCAATCTTGTAGATTTCATCGCAATTAGCTATCTGTGTGTTAAAATTTTGTGGGGGCTGCGCAATTGTCGGCAAAGATATCCAGGGGGAAGGGAGGGATGGAATCCCCCAGACTATAGCAAAGCCAAAATTATCCGACCTGGTTAGGGTTAAGGAACCAAAGACCGATTTCCACAACTTATTAGTAGCAGTTAGCAGTTACATACCTCAGACAGGTTCTCGAAATGCTCATTACTGAGCACACTTCCTCTGTTCATGTGGAGTCCCATTACCATCAACTGTAATGGTGATTTGTTATGAACTGTTCTTAACCTGTGATTGTTCCACATGTCAACGAAGCATTGGAGGCAGTGGTTGATCCTTGGCAAGAATACAGCATGGAGACAAAATATGTGAAGCTCATCATCAGGATTCAGGATGCCTCTGCTCTCGAAGTCCTTGAACAGGTTATAGAATCCGCTTGTCACTTGTGAATGTACATCACGCCAAAGTCGTTCAATTCTTGTGTTATGAACACTTCTGCCAGTAATGAAAGAGGCTCTACCTGGTCCCCGTAAAGGATGCTCCAGCATGAATGTTGCGACGTCTGTGTTTTCCCCACCATGGTCTGCGCGAACTCTTGATGGCAATCCCCATTGTGCTACTGCTTCTCTGAAGAGGTGTAATACAGTAGAAGCTCTGTTGTCTGTGCCACAGTGCAGATATACAACTGCACGACTGTACCCGTCCACACCACCATGAGTCACAAATCGCCACCTAAAAGAGAAATCATAAAATCAGGAAGTTAATTTTTAAGCACAGGTAACAAAGAAAATATACCATAACATTGTATATTAAACATTTGTTCCAATTCATAATTTAAAATTGGTCGCAAATCACAATCAATCATTGATTATAGGGACACAGAATTAAGCATTTTCTATTTACATATTTCAGAGTTACAGTGAGTGTATATGTATAATTTTGTTAATCATTATTTAACGTATTTCAAATTAGCCATTACATTGCATTTAATATTTCTCAGTAGAACGTGCCTCTTATTAGTTCATGATTTTACTTCTTTTTCCTTCAAAAAGTTATTATACATTATACCGGTACTTCCTTTATAGTCCTTGAGCCAGGCCACCAAAAGGTACCATCTGGGTAAGCAACTTCTACATAGTACATGAACAGTGTAGAAGTCTGTTATAAATGGCTAGACATCTCAAGTTAAACAGTATGATACGATAACCCTTCTGGACCGGTGGCACAAAGGTAGTTGTCAAGCTATTTATTTTGATGATAGAGGTACATGCAAACTTTAGACTTGTGTAAAAGACTTGGGCCATGCACCCACTTTCATGATGTTAAACACGATATAAGACATGTTTTTTATAGAAGCTAATCATGGCAACAATTTGTGTGGCCATTCGTAACAAAAAAACTTGTGTATAGACTGTCGAATGATTGACAAAGGCTGACCAATTGGCAAAATTTGCCTTTTGGCACGTTTTTTTCCCCCTCATGAATGGTCAAACAAATTGTTATCTGGATGGCCTTCTATAAAAAATTGTCCTGTTTAACATCCTGGAATTGAGACATGGAATTGAGACGTGGCCTTAGCAGGCATGAGCAAATATTTTTGGGTCAGACAATGAAACAAACTACATATGGTAAGTGAAACACAAACTGAGGAGTAAGCCATGATATATGTCCTAACCTTATTAGTTTGTGGTGACCATCTATATGCCAAAGAGACAATGGTGATGGTACCGAGTAATGTCTCCTGCGTACCACAGTTATCGCTCTCAATTCCTGCCTCTGAGGGTCCAATCTGTAGAGACTGTCTCGAATCCGCTGTCGTTGTACTCTCACACCTTGGGATATCAAATATCCATCAACTGTTTTGTATCCTTGAAAAGGTAATAAAAGAGGTTGCAAATATCAAATTTGAAAATGTGCATGGAAAACTTGGTATAATGTATTATGCTTTAAATATGTGAATTACCATTTTGTCCTGCAAAATGATAGAAAAAAGGACAAGGTTATGAGATCCAAATGGCATACAGTGTATGTTTCCATCTGTTATAAATGTTGATATTTTGAAGTCAAAGCCACATCTTCTGAGAAAATACACATACTGCACATTGTACCTCCTACAACTAGTACTGCAGCTTGTGACCCTTGACCTATTGACTCCAATATATAAAAATATCCTTGGCTCATCTTGATGGATAAATCAGAAACTGTAATCCACATGTAACAAATGTTCATAATTTGATAGTGTCAAAGGTCAAGAGAGGACACTGACTGACAGTATACCTCCCACTAGTTGTATCGCTGCCTACATGTATGACCAACTAACTCCTATTGTTTGCTCCTATTCATGGATTTTTGCAATTTCATACATATAACAATGAGAAATATTCAAAATATTTTATCCCTTTTTAATAAAGACAACTCAGGCAAATATACAAATAGGACTTTTATTTTAATTTGCATACCTGCAGATCAAAGTAATCAGTGAGTTACTCACCTGCCATCCGCATGTTTTGCAAGATGGATCCAACTCTGTCATCTAGTTCATCATCTCCTATTGCACTATAAAGTCTGCTGATGGATATGCCGTATTCATGGAGACGTCGCTTGATTGTCCTTTCACTGACATTAAAACATTTTGCAATGTCCTTCACAGTACAATGCATGTCACCTGCAAGAATGAAATTTGAAAAAGGGATATAAAAATTGGAGGACAAATGTTTACAAATGATACCTGTTAGGATGAGAAGTGTATAGTAGATACTTGGGCAATTTGTAGCATTGTGGTATGATATTTACAAAGAAAAAATCACCATTTGTATTCTGTAAGAAGAAAATTATATATTAATGAAAATAACAATTTAGTTACAGAAGCACAATTATTGTCTAATTAAGCAGACAATAAAATTTGTTGGAAAATTTGACAAAAGACCAAAAAACATAAACATTGAGTAATGTGAACCCTAACTACATCAGATGACATGTCATTTAACTCATCGGGTGGTATTCCGGTAGCGCTTACTAAGTTAGCGCATACTTAGTTACAGTAGTTAACACTTTTATGGAGTGCCTGTTGCAAACTAATTTACCATGTACAGATTATTTTAATCCTTCAATGGAAAGTGTCCAAAAAAATAATTTTGCAATGAAATGGGAAGAAAAGATAATATGAGTATGAACTGAATTTCAACAAAGTCTTTGGTAGATTATTTTTTGTCATGAATATTGAAGGAGGAAAATGAAACCTAGAATTCCATAGAAGTACGAACTAAAATTCTTGTTTAGTCTGGACTTAGTCCCGGCTTAACTTAAGAGAATACCACCCATCCTCTTTTGCACCATCCATGTTCCTACCCATGAGTGGGTCATTATACTCATAACCACAGAGCTGCCTTGGTGCGAACAAAAAAGGGGATCATGATGGCTGGCAAAATAAAAGGAATTTCAAGCAAATACAAAGGAAACGCTCTCGGCGATCTTGCCTGCATTACGCAATTCGATATGATTAAAAATTGTTGTTGGAACATTATTTATAGGCAGGGTGGCCCATTAGCAGGCCCCAAAATATGAAATCCTCTGAAAGTAATGAATATAATGAATGTAATCACATTTTGAAGTGAAGATTCACTAAGAATCATCGCAGAATTATTTACAATTAATTGTAACACAATCAATAACTTGAATGAAATATGATGAAAAAATTAATATTAAAATTATTAATTCTCATATTAAGATGTGAAACGTAATCTAAGTCTACTGACCTCTGACCTTGTGACCTGGAATTTGTGACATATGATTAGTGATACTTGAAAACCCTTGGGTACAAATTTCATGGAATTTGAACAATTGTTTTTGAAAATATGCTAAAAATTCAAAATCTTGTAACTGATGCCACAATGACAACATAGTCTGCTGACCTGAAATACCTTTGAACTTCACTTTGTGACCTGAATTCGACTCACAGGATTGGGGTTCCTTGATAACCCTTTGATCCAAGTTTCATTGAAGAAGGACTTCCTTTTAAAATTATATAAAAATTTAAGAAACTTAACCTCAGGTTAAAGGAATAGTTGAGTTCCGTTTTAAGACCGCAAATGACTTCAAGTTTACCGGTACTTCAAAGAGCATGGTTATTGCTCTTGTTCTTATCTTTGACAATTCTAGTGCCCTATTAGAATCTCAAATTGCAATTAAGGTATTTTCAATACAGATTCACTTTAAAAAAAGTCAATGACTGTTAATTTATAATTGAATTTAAATAACAATACATGGGCCGGCTGGTTGTGAATAATATAACCAACAAAAAAGCCTACATCGGCATCGTCTGATATAACGTATAGGACTATTTTGTTTTTCCAACGGCTTACGTCATTTTCAAATTAACTAATATTGTGGTTAATTTGTGGTATAGTACACAAGTATTAAACATTGTTATATCCATGTGTCAGCCCTCTCTGAACCTATTAGTATTAGGCCCTTTGATCAAACAGAGATGAATTTGTCATTTATATTCTTCTTTTAAAATTTGACACCCATGTTTTTCAATGTCTCACCAAAAAAAAAAGTTTGTGTAGACTCTATAGCGCCTTCTGCAACAGAACTCAACTATCATCATGATGTTGATGCCGTCACTGTCACCAGAAAAGGGGTGCCTAAAATTAGATGATAGTCTAGATCTAGAACATGTCTCACTTTTTGATATGCAGGCAAGACAAACAAAAATTGAAGTGCTCACTACCACCCCACCCTCACTCGTGTTGAGCAAAAACAACATGCTTACGACTACAATCTCCCTTGAAGCTGCACGTTTGGCGGGAGGTTTTTCATAATTAAACGGGAGGAGGCAAGGGCGTTGTCGCGGGAGTCTCCCGTACAAGCTGGCAAGCCACCAGTAGAATGAGCATGGAAATCATGGGAGGGTTAATAGCCCTGAATGATCTAGGATATTAAAGCCTAAGAGTACACCCTACTATTTGTCATCAACATTAACACCATCAAACATGATAGTCGAAGCTACGGTCTTCTTACAGTTACAGTTACAGAAGAAAAGGTAGTCCTAGACTAGTACTGAGTAGACTACTGGCCTTCCGCGGCCGCGGTTGCTTGATTTGTGGTTGTTTTAATTAGCATACGAAAACAAGTAACTTAATTTGTAGTAGATCTAGGCCTAGACTCTATATAGTATCTTAACACCAATTTACCTGCAAAGAAACAAAGTTGCTCCTCCGATATGACGAATCTTGGTCTCCCTACACCACCTACACCTCCTGCAGGAGTTGTCTCCGGTTGATCCACGTGAGGTGTAGCCGCCTCCGCAGCCTGGCTTGCCGCAATGCCCCTGTCGAGTGTTTCTTTGGCATGAAGGAGGGCCCGTGAAACATCATCAAAATTTGCGATATTGTCCCGCAATTCCAGAACATCCTTGCAAAGGCTGTCTAACCTATATTGAAGGGTTTCGTCGATAATACCTCCGCCGTCTCTTATCACTGATATAAGTCTGACAGTACGCTGTCTAATGTTGTTTATTATTACGGTATTGACCTCCATTGCATTGCAATCCAGAAATTCGTACAACGCAATGCATGGGATCGGATCGATCGAATGCATGTGACGTGTGTATAGATAGCGCGCTAGCTGTAGTTAATTTTTGTGTTAGGACACCCTCTCTTGCCCTCTTATTGTCAGTTTGTTTGCGATTTTGATCTTGTATTCGTATTTGATAGTATAATTTTAGACAAACGTATCGTGGGTGTCTAGTAGACTTAATTACAGTCGTTACCTACCTTTCTAAACTTCCGTTCTGTGGTTGTTTCCGAAGCTTTCTTCAATACGTGGTCGTACTTATTTCTGCAGGTATCTTTATTTCTGAAGATGTCTTTAGTTCCGTGGTTGTCCTTAATTCCACAGCTGTCTTTAATTCTAAGTTTTTGTCTTTATTTCTGCATGTATCTTTATTCCTGCATGTATCTTTATTTCTGTGGTTGTCCTTATTTCTACAGCTATCTTTTATTTTGTGGTTTTGTCTTTATTTCTGCATGTATCTTTAATTCTGTGGTTGTCTTTATTTCTGTAGTGATCTTAAATTGTGAGTGTGTCTTTATTTTTGCATTATCTCTATGTCTATTTCTGAATGTTTGTTTATTTCTATCATTGTTTGTTTATTTTTATTTATTTATTTTGACCCTTTTGGCGGCCCATATTTGTCTACCTGAGGAACTGTATATTTTGTCCGCTTCCATTGCCAGTCTTGTTCATAGTGAATGGATCCCTCCAAATTAAAGGAGAACAAATACAACCAGGAGTCAGAGCGTGGTTAGGCAAGACAATACAATGCTCGTTTGTTCAATATTGTATGACCTAATGGAACTTGGAAATAATAAAAGACAGACGTGGAAATTAATGATTGGCTATTCGTATCGCTTGTTAATAAAGAGATCACATCGTCTCACGCAAAGCAAATTAAATGTGGCTTATTTTGTCATAGTTTGAAGAAAAATGCCAGGTTAATATATGCTTTTTTTTTTTGCTTTGCTTTTTTAAAATTATTGTTTGCCTTTTAAGAGACATGTGCACTTCCTGTCTCCTTTTTAAGAGTTTTTTAGTTTTTGTTTTGCCCCCTAAAATTTTGCGTAACATTGGTTAAAAAAAGGAAGACAAAAAGGAGCAATTCAGAACTTTTAATCGCATATAAGCATAAGGTATCCAGGTTTTCAAAGAAAAAGGTCAATATAATATCGAAGGACACGTTAAATTGCCATTTTTGTTATTGAGCTGCGCATATAAAGTAGCGAGATGTAACACATGCAATTTGCATTCTTATTATTAAAAATACAATTACTCGAAACAGGTGAATGAAAGAATTCTTATCGAGGCACTAATAGTATACATTTTATAACATTACGAAAATGGCCTATTAGAAAAGACCGGTTTACTAACATATTCAATTTATGGATGATTCTCTCCTGGGGACCTAGTGACGAGTTATTCTATTAACCTGTTATCAATGAATGAACTACAATACTTGGAATCCATTCTGCGCACATTCCTTTTGATATGTCGGACATGCCTCGGAAAAGCTTCAGAGTTGTCAAGAGCAACCTTTGTTTAAAAGTATACATGACATTTTAATATGTAAGTATAAAACTGGTCTATCAAGGGGAGGCCCCTGTTTAATAACATTGATATATATATATAACAAAATTAAAGAAATGAAAAATTAAGAAACTTTACCTGGGAAGAGCATGAAGGGGTTTATTCTATCCCGAGAGGAACATCGTTTATCATTTTCAATGAGGCACTTTTCTTTTTGTTGGAAAAGAATTGGGAATTAGGCAACTACCCCTTACTCTCTGTATTCACCGCCACCGGGGTAAATAATTGCCAAGTAGTCTATGAAACAAAGTGTGACGTTCAAGGTCATTCTGGCAACTAACACATTCAAAGATATTACATATCCTCGATTTAATTTTCACACAATTGAATCAATTATCCATCGATGCATTAGGGAGTGTTTGCACGATCAGTTAAAAGGGAAATGAACTGTTCAGGCGTCACAGAAGCATGTTGTCTATCTCTTTCACTTTGTTTTCATCGGCCATTACTTTGAAAAGTGCATTTACCACCATTTTCACATTGATTTAATTAAATAATTTAAGGTAATACAGTACGACCCATCAGTAAAACAAGAGTATGATACATCAAGAAGAACGTTTTTTCCCCTTTATGTATAAATTCATCTCGTTTATGTTTTATAATGCGGAGGCATATAGCTGCACGGCCTCTCATCAGATATCTTTTAAATTCGTCTTTCATTTTCAAAGTAATATATGCGCCCCCCCCCCCCCCCCCCCGATTTCTTTTCTTTTCTTTTGAGGCCGCCATCCTAGTCAAGCATCGCTTATGATTGCGGTCTTCTGCATTTTTTTAACAGATAGTTCAGAATTCAGATAATACTTTACATTTATAATAATATGTTATAGAAATGTTCAGTTTCATTAGTATATGGTTTATGTACATTACAGTTTGAAATGAAGTTTGACATTATTGTTTGTATATTGTGTATTATACCTTACGTTTATATGTTCTAAGTTAAAATTTGCAGATAATAGTTGGTTTTTAAAAGGGCTCCTGGTTTTTCGCTACTCGATCGTCGTCATCATCGTCGTCGTTAAATCATCAGCACCAGAACCTTCCAGCTCTGGAAATCTGGATTTTAATCAGCAGGTTTATTGGAATGCCATTCATGTGTGAAGTGGTAAAATGTTTCTTCAAGTAATATCTACCCCCCCCCCCCAAAAAAAAAAGGGGGGGGCGAAGTTGGGGGAAAAAATGCAAAAATCAACCACAAAAGAGCGCTAGCGCCCTCTCAATAGCTTGAGTAAAGCTCCGCTACTGATTTATTAAGACGATTTACATTTTTTTATATAATTAATAACTTTAAGGTTAAAACGTTTGAGTTTGAAGTTTTTTATCCAAAACAAAAAAATACATCAATATAATAATCAAATGTGAATAATTAACATTGAAAGGATAAATGGGACCAGAAAATAGCATTTAATGCTAATCGTGTCTGGTACCACTAACATACACAAGTATCACAGCAATAAATGAGAATGTAATGACTAAATATGAATAACTATTGAATACATACAAGCTACAAACTATTCTTCATCTACCACTGTAGGGTACATGTGTTCATTGTCAGTTGTTAGATATCTAATCGAGACCTCAAGGAAGAACATATATCATCTTGTTTGGTTAATCTCAAGCGGGTGATCCTCGATCTTCATTTTAATAGTTTTTCTAGATGTTTTGTTTCTTAATGTGTTATTATGTATAATATGTGTTTGTATTTCATGTTTCATCATCGTAAATAAAACCAAACAAAACCAAAAATCTCGTCCGTAAAGTAATTTGTTATGACATTTCTTTTCAAGTACTATTGATGCAAAGTGATGCTAGCAAAGCTTTAATCATTTGACATATTAAAATATCAAAATGTATGTGGACCAGTCATTATGGAAGAATATGTACATCCATCCCCCATATATATATATATATATATGTATATAATAAATCATATATTTTAAAGGTACTATGTCCCATTTGCAGGCCCCCAAAAATGAACAAGTCAAATTCCAACGGCATTTGAAAGATAATACTAATTTACAACTTTCCTCTAAACGAAAGGGCTTGAAAATGCCTTTAACTGGGGAAATAACGCCCATTAGTTGTCGAATCGACTTTAGTGATTGCAATCCATTTAGTAATAGCTGGATGTTCAGACCCTTGTACCAAATGGTCGTACGTTTTGTGCTGCGCAAAGATTCAACCAATTTAATTTGGGCCATTTACAAGAAGTGGATTATTAATGGAAACAAATGCTCATGTATCCTTTTCAGCTCATTTTCCAGAGAAAAAAAAAATCAGTCATTCACTCAATAGTGTCTGACAGTAAAGTTTAGAAAGTAAATGGGTTTCCTTGCATAATTTTAATGCCATGACACTGCTGACTTTTACATTTCACAGATATGACACACATGACATATTATGAATCTTGCAAAGTTCCACATAATTTGATGTTGGCTGCAAATAGGATATAGTACTTTTAAACATCCCTAACTGATCCGTAGCATGTTGAGTGGGGCTCAACATTACTTTATTTTCCCCGTCAAAACACACATCAAATTTGCCAAATCTGAAATCAAACGATTTGCACAAATTGTTTGTTGATTGCAGAGCACTATTCATACTAAACTCTTGAATTAAACACCAATCGGGAAATCATAAAAGCGGTCCATTTATATGACCTACGTTGAGCAATAATTGTTAAGCTACATGTACTGTCTGAGTTTAGTGGTTCAGGAAGTGCACATATTAGGCTTGTTCACACATAACAATTAGTGCGATTTAGGTCGCGATGCAAAGTTCTTTTGCGACCGTTCACACATGACAATTTAGTTTGAATAGACCAGTTCAAGGTAGTAGCAGATGGCTGCAATGATCCCAAATATCCACAGATCTTCAAAACATGAAAAGGTCCCACTTGGTACATTTTGAAATAATCACTCCTACAGCGATGGAGATGCTATATACTTAGCCTTTGTTTCCCCTTTTCAAAGAATACTTCCACCTGTGTATCATGGAGTGCTCTGCTTGTGCATAAATGAATGTTAAAAGATGGTTAGAAGAATCCTGCATTCTGATTGGTCAATTACCGTGTCGTTATTGGATGCACGTAATATCAACAAGATATAGGCGATATATGCGATATTGGATATAAAAAGACAAGATGTCGAAATCGCAGCGGCGATTTGATTTTACAGCTTCTGTAAGAAGAAGAATTATCTAAATTGTTGGATGATTCAGATGCGGCTAGCATGAAAATTTCAATTAAAGTATGGATTATCAAAGTTGGAAAATTTGCACAGATCAAAAACTTCAATTAAGGTGACATTTTTACGCCAGAATTGGACAAACTGTTATCGTTCTAAACTTTAAGTTCTATGCTTCTGAACTCACCCTCTGACTGACGGTGAGTTGTAAACCTAGACTTAGTACCTTCGCTGTGGCATACAACGCCACTTTTGGGATCACTGTACTTTAGATATCTGTAACAATTTTCAATTTCTCGAGAGCACAGGGATGTTTAGGGCTGTGTTGGTGAAACTGAAGCGAAAGAGGCCGGGAAGCATCACACATTAAAGCCTCAATGTTTGTACTTGATATGGAAAAGATCTAATTTGGATTGCACCGCCCAAAAAACACAACAAAGCTTGCAAAATAAGTTTTTATTGATTTAATGACTTTCTTTTGTTAAGGTTTCATTATAAGACTTTATTTTGTTAAAGGGATAGTTGAGTACTGTTTTCAGACCGCAAATGCCTTCAAAATGCATGGTTATTCTTATATATGACATTTAAAGTGCCCTTTTAGAACCTAACATTGCTATGAATGTTATTTTAGACCCCAAATGTGTGAAATTTAGCCAAAACGATCATACCAATTCACTGAGCTCCACTTAAAAAAAAAACGTGGTGACTTTTAATTAATTATTTAATTAAAAATAACAGTACATGTGCCCGGCCGGTTGTGCGTAATAATAGTATATAATAAGCAACACGAAAATGCCAACAAAAAAGCCAACATATCGGAATTTGCTAAAATACGACATAAAAAGGTGTTATTTTGTTTTTTCCAAGGGTTTTTTTTTTTTTCAAATTTGTCAAAATGTCTAATATTTGAGGTGGTACACAAGTATTTTAAATCGTTATATTTCAGCCGTCTCTGAACCGATTTTGATCAAACAAAGATGATTTTGTCATTCAAATATCATGTTCTTTCAAATTTGACACTCAGATTTTCATTATCTCACCAAAAAAA
>BEXV01001409.1:0-22431 GCA_003118195.1 Hemicentrotus pulcherrimus
TAAATAGGGGTAATATCAATGTATAGCTCTTTTAAAATTTTATACAATCGGCTTATGAACAAATGAAACTCCTAACTTCACTACAACCTTTGTTTTGATGATTAATTAGTACTCTTTACATGCTTAACTCATTGTTTATGCATGCACGAAGCATTGCCCCTACCCTCTAGAAATATTTTTAAAAAGTGAATTTAAAAAAGTTATGTCAGTGCCAACAAAATCTAAATTAATAAGTGCGCATTAAACAACATGATAAGCCTACACAGAGGAGCATGCACGCGTTTTATTTAATATCATTTGCATTTTCATTGCTCATGCGATTAAAAATAGGTAAAGTCTGGAGAAAAGAAAACTCATCAGACCAGTGAACTATCAGGGCGCAAAAATTACTCAATCATACAGTTCACTACTGTTCTATAAATCTAACATAGGTGACAATAGTTCCAGTACATAACCATTGCAACTTTGTCACCTGGGTTTCAGATTACGTAATCTGCTTCGACTTTACTGAGCAATTTAAAGTAATCTGCTTCGATACTTTGCTGGCTCGATTATTGGTATCGGGTGGTAAGTGAGTATCATAAGTGACCATCTCGATATTGAATATTATGATGACTCTGAAAAACCTCACAATACTATACATTACATTTACCATACCGGTTAGCATGATATTATTCCATTTAAAATGAATTAAATGTCTACAAGATCCTCAGTCCACCTCACATTATAAAGGATTCAGGACCAAAAGAAATATGCAGTTTAAACATCTTCAATTGACAAAGATAGAGTATGACATATCTTCTGATTATAGTGAATCCAAAATTTCAGTAAGTCGAAATCTTACAATCGGCGATAATAATATTTAATACTTGACATTACGTAGTTTGTTGTAGTCAAAATTTAACCAGAGTAGCTTGAATACTAAGGTTTAAACAGCTGCTAAGCACCATTTGGTAGCATCTAATTATGTGTTGAACAAAACTATATTTAGACTGAAAGTGTATTTACGTAAAATTCCTTCAGATCATGTCTATCCTAATCTACCAAAGAAATAGAATTTCAAGTACTGATTACGCATGTCATTTTATTTTCTGTGTTATCGTTTAATTTTGCAAATAAAATATAGGCCTACACTTTAAATGTTAGTGCATTACTGTATTGTTCAAACATTATAACCCAGGGTTTATAAAGGTCCATAAAAATGAACTCACTAGCCTTTGACTCTATTTTGACTGAGGGGCATTTTGTCAACCCCACCGTCCCCGCACTGTTATGCTATAACTGTTAATAGGTAATTTCGCACGAATCTATCATTTTCCTGAGTCTTGATGGAAAAGGTAGCAATGGCTGTAAGCTTTTTTTTTTAATATTTATTTTATTAAAGTGCAGTGTCGACAGGATTTTTTTAATTGAATTGTGAACATGAACAAACACATGTGGTTTGCTTGTTGATGTTTTTTTTTTCTTGCTATGAGTTTCTTCCCATGTTAAAGCACACGAGATTGCTAGCCTACAAACAACAAAGGGTTTCCACTCGGATGTTTACATTATCGTGTATTTTGGTGTTTTTAACTATTAAACGTGTAAAGATGGGCGCGGTTATTAAATTGATTCCATATGGTATTATGATGCATAATCTCAGATAGTCCTTAATTCTATTCTGACTAAGGGGCATTTTGACCCCCTACCCCCGCACTGTACAAAATCCATTACTGCCGCGAACCAATATTAACAACCACACACACAAACAAAGATGCATTCAAAGCAACAAAAGGTCAGAGCAAAACAGACAAATTACTCAGAAGAAAGAAAAAAATAACAAAGAAACAAAGCAAAAGCTGAAACAAGCATAAGAATTCAGACAAACGAACAGAGGGCGTTTTGATATACGGTAATGAAGTACACATCAATCATTAAAATGAAAAAGAATAAACTCTAAAATACACAGCAGCGTGAAACATGCATACGCGAAGCCTAAATAACACTGCCCTTTTTTTTGGGGGGGGGGGGGCTGGTATATCACCAGCTCAGTTCAGACAAGTATATGAGTACACTAAGCTTCCCCAAAAGCACAACGAAGGTAACTGCCTTGTTCCTGCCCTCTCTGCTTTCGAAGGACAGCGTCTCCCTATTGAAGACACTTTGCAACACAGGCTGCTGAGCTACCGCTTGAGAAACCCCTCGTCCTCTACCGACTTGAAGTTATTGGAGTTCATCCCAGAGCCCTGTGTAAAACATCAACCGTACCAAAACTGGTGTCAATATTTCCTGCATAAAATCGGAGCTTATCAATCGCCAAACTGTGCCTGTGGAAAGATCAAAACTATGGATCAGGTCATCGACGCTTGTCCTATCTACAATTCCTTCACGGTGCTTCTGGACTTTGAGATATCGATGATGAGACCATCACTTGGCTAAATATGGATCTTCCTATTTAGATGATGTACACCTTAATATTATGCGTACAAACTAACTAAACAAGGAAATTATTTGGACAAGAAGTAATAGGCACCTCAGTTGGGATAAATCACAACTATTTATAAAATGGGTTTCAGAATTTAAAAAAAATATATCTGATTTTGATGCAGTATGAAAACGGAAGATAATGGGCGGTTTAGGTTCCGACTTTTTACCTCTCCTGTATTTGTTCTTCTTTAAAAATAAAGACGGATACTTGATGATAGCAAAACCTGCTGCTACTTGGTCTACAATGTTTTTTACACATATATCTTAGTTGTTTCTGGTCAGTTAGCTTGTCGTAGACAGTTGTGAAAGAGATCTCGTTTGAAATGGAAATAGGCTCCCTCTGCAACTGCTCACAATGTACGTAGATAATTTTTGGTGCTTGCAAGAGTGTGTGGAGGTAGTAACTGATATTATCTCCTGTAATGCGCTTCAGATTATCAAGGGCGTCACTTGTACTTTGGGTGTAATCGCTGCATAACCACATATAAATACGGAACCGCTTCTCTTATGCGATCGAAGACTCAAGAAATACACAACGACTTTAATTTGTTTGTATAGAGTGTAAATTCTATGTTTCATCATTAGGGACCATATTGTATCCTCACCAAATTATTCTAAGCAAAATATGATTTTTGCTGTGCTTCCTCGCTATTTCCTCATTTGATTTGATTTTACTTTTTGTAAGCATATGTTGCACATTGGCCCATTTCCCTTTGTTAGTTCCTGTATAACGAATCTGTTAAATCGTTTAGCCTGTCTTATCATTCCAAATCTTATATTGTTTGAAAAAAAAGAAAGAAAAGTGGCTGCCAATTCTTTCTCTCAGCAGCATATTTTCAAAATAGTCCACCTGGAAATTGTGCAAGAAAGAGCCCTGGATTCTATGATAGCCCCAATCCTTTTTACAACATTTAATTTTTCGAAGACCTACTTTGCCCCGGGGTAGTATTGACATCTCTCAAAATGACACATTACGCTAAGTTTTTTTTTTCTTTATGTTTTCTATTTCAATATGCATTTATTGATTCAATTACTTTTTTATTCGGTAGATAGTTAACATATGTATGTCCTTATTTACATATTTGTGCATTTATTTATGAATTCATTCAATGGGTCTTTTAATTATTTCATTTTGAATGAGGAGCATTTCTGGGTATTAGAGAAGTTGTGACCGGATCGAACTGTTTGGTGTTTTAACTATGTTAAGACATTTCATATCCTGTAGTGCCTTGAGCTATTGATATTGCGTCAAGTTACCATTTTACCATTTCAAATATGTTGTAAACATGTAATTACATTACTAGGCTTCATATTTTAAACGCTTAGGTTAAATTAGATCATATTTCCAGAAAGGGAGCAAAGTGAAGATCTACTGTACCATTAATTCATGTTTATGTTTTGAGTTAAACAGCGCCAACTTTAAAACAATCTGTGTTCTGCTCAGCTCTGGTTTCATCATTATGAAGATTATAGTTTGCTACTTGGTTTCATTACTGTATTTTACACTTTAATTCTCGAATTGAATTATTATATCCTCGTGTGATTGTGAACCGGATAAAAAAAAATTAAAACAAAACTATGTGGCAATTATTTATCTGTCTTATTGGAATCGTATCTTGTCATGATGGTAAGTATGACACTGGATGATCGGAATATTTTTTGTGCGTAGAGATTTACTAGTCTTTGATTTTATTTCTTACAAACGTTGGTATATAATATCGGTTTCTGAAGTCTACCTTATTAAGTACAGTAGCCAACTCTTCTATTTTCTTGTTATTTTTAACAATATTAAAATATGTTACGACATTGTAAGAGTGCTTAGTAACTGTAACTTATTGTCTCGATTTTGACAACGTGATAATCATATATATACCTCTTATGTACTAAATCTGAGATTGGTAACCAAAGTTTGAAAAAATGCAATGATGCATGATCAAATGGCGCCCAAGAACAAAACACTCCCCACCAAATCAAAAGAAAGCAAACATTAAAGAACACGCAATCTCTTTTGGAATTTACCACACAAACTTTTTCAAAGCAACTCTGCAACTGCCCATTAAGTTTGCTTAAATAATGATATATTTGCAATTCATGTACGTTAAAATAGTATGGGTACGCAATATCAATAAATATTCTGATAAAACTATGATTTAACGATGTTTAAATGAGAAAAAAAGCGATAAAACGAAGAAATATAACTAGCAGTAGTTTATTAAGCTTTGATATTTTATGTTGTTGCATTAAAGATGGAATCAACACCAACATGGAAACAACTAATGGGGATGACGTGGACCTTAAGTGCATCTGGACCAACATAACTGGCCCCATAGTGTCACTAACTTGGAAACATAGTAATGGCTCTATATTATTCAGCTGCGACAAATCGAAAAAAACCTGTGAAAAAGACCTTCAAAGAGAAGGAAGGAACAAAACATTTATCAGCACGGTGACAATTCGGAACGTTACGTTGATTCATGAAGATGAATATAACATCAATATGTATTCATTAAACGACAAACATACTTGTAAAATCAACCTGACAGTAAAAGGTATCCATTTATTTTCTCACTAATTTCAACTAATGATTTCCACATCAACTAGTAATAACAACAAACAGATCTGTTTTGTAAAATCATCAGGTTTTTTTTCAAAAAATATTTGTAGAGCAATTAAACACATGTATATGAAAAGTTAAGGTAATAACGACAGAAAAATCAAGAATGTTATTCATGATTTCTTCAACAAGGGGTTACCAAGAGGTTATCATTCGAATGTATGCTATTTATACAGCAGGGGGAGTAGAAGGGTAAATCTCATTTGTTCAGCTATTATTCTTCGGTTATCAAATTAGATTATTGTTGAAGTTGGAATTTGAAAGAAATCACTTAAGATTGCTCTCATTTTATATCTTTTCATTCATCACTCATCATTAAATGGTATTATAACGACAGCATTTTCACTTCTTTTAAATCATTTTCAAGTTCCACCGAAGGGGTTGATCCTGGTCGAAAAAGACGACGATACTATTTTATGGAATGGAGGATCACTCACGGTTACAGAAGGGGAAAACAAGACATTAGTCTGCAAAACCAATACATCGGTGAAACCATCCGTCAATTTGGAGTGGGTGTTTCCAAAGGGGTTAAATGCTTATGTTGAATCTCAAAAATATATCAATGATGAACATGACGAACGTCTTCTTGTGCATACACGGACAATACACTTTACAGTGACATATGCAGATGGTGAAGATATTGTGCTAATCTGCGAGGTGGCTAGCAACTCAACTCGTGATCACATTCAGACATCAGTTAATATTAAAAATGAAGGTGAGCATTCAAAAAATCATTTTTCTAGGAAACAGTACATGCCGGTTAATACCCGTTTATCAATGTAAAAATGTGTCACGGTTGAAATGATCCTCGACCCAGTATGTGTAGTCACATTCAGAAATAGCTTCGTCAAACGTATTCATGTTTGAAAATAAATTAGACACTTTGGAGTGCAAAATCACGATTTTTCTTATGCGATCAAATGGAGTCGATGAAAAAATGGTAATAGCAGCAAACTGGACCAGGGTAGGGGAAGGAGAGAGCATAATTTTTGTGAAGAATGCCAACATAAATTGAAAGGAAAATATCATCGCGTGTTTTTTGTTATTATCCGCTATTTTTAAATAGCCGGTATTGATGGTTTGATTAATTTCGTTCAGGCTATCCAAATATGTGAGACGGTGCATTTCACTGTTTCTCTTTCCAGCAAACTTTCATGTTAATACGTTTCATTTAAAAATAGATTACCCTTTCTGTATATTTATGTGACCAACAAATTGCATAATTTGCCTCTTTCTTAAAGGGCTGATGAATGATGTTTTATTCTTGATTTTCTGAACGCCTCTTAAAAAGTTATTCGTGTGTCTATGATAAGTGACAACAATAATCTGAAAAAAAATGTAAGCAAGTATGCACAAAGTGCAAGTCAGACACAAGGGCTTTACAACACCATGTTAAATGTATAATACATTATCATGTGTCCAGTGGCAGTGTAACAGTCATAAATCATATGAACTTACTGGTGTAGTATTCTTTACCTCGAAGGTTTTTTAGAAAATCTGTAAACCCACAGTACTAAATTAAAAGTAGACATTCCAGTAAACGCACTTTTATTAAAAAGTTTTGGTTTTTTTTCAAGGCCGATGTTGGACGTCACTAAAGCATTGAGAATGTGAAAGGGATCCGCCAAATGTTAAAAACACCCACCCCCCAAAAAAAAACAACAACATGAAACAAATTCTCATCATTCGGTGGCTGAAAAAAGGGCATTTAAATCGTGTCGCTAAATGCAAAATCTTCTTGCCTCACCATTATTAGCAATATGTACAGTAACCAAAATTAGTACGGGTTAAAAAAATATATTTCTTTTTAAGTAAGAAGAGTTTGGCAGGATAATACCTTTTCCGTGAAATATTTGTTTGTTCTTTTCTGTTATGATTTTGTCTGTTTATTTGTTAGTTTCAACAATAATCTGGAAATAAATTTCACATATTTGGATTATTCTTATACATACTAATACATTAATGATAATCCTAGGCCGTGTGTTATTGTTTTGCATTGATGTATCGATTTTGGTTTGTGTATACTTGAATAATTTGTCAATAACAAATCTGCACTTGCTTCTCATTTTCTAGTTGTAAGTTAATATTTTTGAAGATTTCAATGATGATTTAAGTAATCAGTTCATAGTTTATTGACTCTCATTTTGGCTGTACTTAAATAACATCGAAATAATAAAATATTATGGATTATATTTCAATAAATGCCGCTTAGAGGCATTATGCAATTTGCGGTTTACAAATATCGTATTATTATTGAATTGCAATTTTAACTTTAATATCATTGTGGAAGGAATGTGAACGTGTACCCTCATGGACATCCGATGTTTGTATCTCAAATACCCCCCTACTCCCCGTAATTAAAAAATGTCGTCCCCTCTGTACATCGTTACTGATACTTAGAAAATGTCAATGGAGCTAATTCCTTTAATGAGCGCACGGGTACAAGGTAATCGTACACAAATAAATCAACTACGGCTAATGGCACACAAAAAAGAAGAAGGGGATATGGGTGATTCATGTGCGAACATTTGGGGGGTTAGCGTTTCTGTAAATGGAAAAATTGGTCAACATTGTAAAACGATGTGTGTTTTTTTTGTTGTTACAATGTATAGGAGAATGCACTACCAACCGCGATTCCATAGAGAGAGGCTCTAAGAAAAGTCATACAGTGACAACAGGTATTGGCCAAGGTTACTCACTTTTACTATTTTCATTATGAATTCCACATACCGTTATCACGTTTAAATTGGAAACACATTATTCATGGTGAGAAATACTGGACAAAATTGGTGAAATGTTAATAATCATTTCTAAAATATCACATAGACTTTATAACGCAATGTTGCAAACATTTTATTTTATTTCATTTTATTTATTTTATTTTATTTTTTATTTTTTATTTTTTGGGGGGGGATATTTGTTTTAGTAGTAGTAGTAGTAGTAGTAATATTAGTAACAGTAGTACTGAAAGTATGAGAAGTAGTACTAGTAGTAGAAGTAGTAATATAAGTATTATTAGAAGTAATAGCAGTAGGAATAGTAAAAGTAGAATGAGTATCATTAGTAGTAATACTATTGTTATTAATAATAGTAACAAACGTAGTCATAGAGTCAGTAGCAGAAGAAGTATTATTATGAGATATAGTAGTAGCATAAGTAGTTTTGGTGAAAGTACAAGTAGAAGTATGATTGGGAGAAGTATAAGTAGTAGTAGTAGAAGTAGCAGCAGAATAAGTAGTAGTAGTAGTTGTAGTAGTAGTAGTAGTAGTAGTAGTAATAGCAGGTAGTAGCAGTAGTGGTACTAATATGAGCAGTAGTTTCGTTTGGAGTAGAAGTAGGAGTAGTTTTAGTTTTATTATATTACGATTATTATTATTATTATTCTAATTGTAAGTATTATTGTTATGTTATCATCATCATCAACATTACTAATGATGCTATTTTTCTTCGAACTCAATATAATGTGAAAGCCTAACGGCTTTAAGAAAACTGAATCATATAAAATATCCATGATAATAATAAAAAAAAGATATAACCAGTAAAAGTAATGCCAGTTTGTTTGTTACGGACTTATTAAAAGAAATCCTTTAATCAAGAAAATAATAATTGATAAGCAAATTAACAATAATAATTTAATTGTATGACCTAACGAAATTTACATGTTTTTTTTTTTTGTTTTAAATAGATTTGACAAGCAGTGAAACATCATACACGACACATTTTGGCTCTACAAGTCAAGGTATATATATAGGACTAACACTGAACAATGGCACTTATTGGCAGTAAAAACTTTGCAAGAGAAATATTGCTCAGTTAAATTAGTGAAATGTGTAACAGTTTAATTGAAGTTACAATAATCAAAGAAGGTGTGAATTATAAAACGTTTGGCGTGTGTTTTCGCGTCTGTGAGCGTATGCTCGTGTTAGTTTACATTACCAAGAATGACGATTTGGAGCTTTGTTCATAATACATGTGTAATATTTTGTGACATTCAAGAAAAACTCCTGTTTGATGTAAATCTTTAAAAATTGTAATAACTTCATTCGATTAGAAGTTAATTGCACCTCCCCTGATTTTCTATTAACACAATATTTTAAGTGTCCCACAGACATAAAGAATATTGGCCTCATCAGTCGTGATTTTTTTCTTAATGTATACCTATTTTCTTTTCCTGATAGGAATAACTAGTTCTTACATTTTTGGGGCACTTACATGCTTCTACTTTTGCTTTTAACAATAACACCGCAGTTCGTACGATGCTATCATATTTCTAGCCCAGATATGGACTTATGAATTATATACATGATTGTGTGTGTACTAGGAAGAAGGATCCTTGAAAGTTTCATGGTGACAGCAAACAGATTTTCGTTAAACATTGGCATTGTAAAGCATGATACTGAATTGATTCTTCTTTTAATTCTATATATCTTAATACAACACTTGGATTTTATTTAGATCATTTTATAGAAATGCTCCACTTGTGATTTAAAATTGCTAGCATTAGTGATGTAGCACTTAAGAAACATCGTACTGACACAATTAAAATGTCTTGCCTTTTTACCAAGCTTTTATGATTGTGATTTTTCTGTAACATACAAGTCTTGTAGACATTTTTCCTTACCTTTACAAATTTAACTCACTGTCTTTGTCATCAAACATTTTGAAATGCTTTGTTATTAGAAATTAAAAAAAAAACATAGTGAAAGCAAATTTTCATATGGAAAAATGATAAACAATGGGGAAAAAAGCAACCAATTAATTATGTAATATTAAACAACTGTTACATTTATATATCTTGCTATTTATTTTGCTCTAAAGAACCTTTGGAGAAACCATGGTACACAAGAATTCAATTTGTTATTCCTGGATGTTCCGGCGTGTTGATGCTTTTAATTGCACTGGCATTTTTTGGTGGTTTTATCCTCTCTAAGAAGAGAAATGGTAAGTTATTTTAACGATGTAAGGAGTTTTGTGTGTATAGTTTGTCTGTGTTAATTGACGACGAGCTGTCACCTTAAAAAAGGTAAAGGAATATAACACGTGGTACCAATATTTTGTTTCTCCATAGACATGATTTTTTTTCATAATGAAAGCTATTTCATCGGATCTAGCTGGCCTACAGGCGCACTACTGTGTCGTTTTCAGGCTGAATATGCACTCGTCAGCCGACAACAAGTCGACAAAAGGATTGATCATAGACAACGTTATCGTTCTAAGGTAATGTGACTGTTTTGTTGTTGTTGTAAATCTCAAACGGATGACATTAGTTCATGTATTATGGATAACGACATATTATAGGGAATGCTTCTTGCGACAAGGTAGTTTGAAACTTCCCATTAGTGAGTTAGGGCTATTTTAGGCTGCGCATCGACGTACTGGTTTATGTGGTGTTGTAATTAAAGGTAATATGCGAGTCTGTAAACATTTTCTTTAGAAAATTCATATCAATTAAAAATCGTTTATTATTAAAAAAAATTCTATCTGTAGGCAGTAATTCGCAAACACATAATGATATGCAAAATGTTTACTCATTCTGTTTATGAACCATTTTTGTTTGTAGCTTTTTGATGACGATTCGGACTATGACCTGCTCAATACATGGAATCAAACCAAACATGGAACCGTACCACACGTGTACAAGGAAACAACGAGCGGCTTGGTAAATAAACGCCTTTTTGATAATTGTTAGTATTATTTTCAAATGATTCACACTGACTTGTGAAATGTAGTGTATTGACAAAAGGAGCAACACAATTTGTATAATATGACCAATCGTTTATCAGAATTATAGGTATTGTAAACATTCAGATTTAATTCCAAATTATATCCATCCCTAAGTCTATCTGCTACTTATATTGGTCATATGGTATTTTTTACTCATATTTAAACATAAGTTCTACTTCTGCCCTGCCTATTGGAAACCTAAATATATAGGGACAATCTGTAAACAAACTTTGTAGGGAAACTTTCTGAGGAAACCAAACAAGACAACTCCATGGAAACTGTATTGCACGTCCTCTTAGACTTCAGGCAAATTGCGCAGAACAGCGCCCGATGAAGCAACAAAGATTGCAAACCAATGTTTCTGTAATTCTTGCAAATTTGTGTTGACAGTTTTGCTCTTTTCATTGAGTACAAGTTGAATGAGTTAGGTCGATTATCTGTCGCAATCACTCGTCCCACCCCTGGAATAAATACTGTGTCTCTTGTTATCACTTTCTTAAGGCTGAATATGCAGTTGTCAGCAAACCAGACGACAAGAAGAATCGTCAGTCTTTAGTTCCGCTTACCAAGGTCATGAGGCTTATATATATTTTCCACTGTCTTTTTAGGAAAGTTTCGTTTTCTTCCTCTTTAAACATTAATTTGATATTGCTTTTACCATTGCTAATAATTTCCTAAACAACGAACAATGAAAACTTACCCATTTTCAAAGGGCATTCATCCTTTTAAATAGGTTAAAAGACGAAAAAAGAACATTGTAAAACAAATGGAATAGTAAAGACGCTTCAATTGGTATACTAAAGCGACATAATTGATGGGGGGCAACATTAAAATTGGTTTCACATAAAGTTAAATTCTCCGTTGTATCCTAATCAAGGTTCCCGCTCGAAGCTGCAATCAATGGAATAAACTGATCTTAAATCGAGAAAAAAAAAAAAAAAACGACATGTAATATTAAGCCCAGTTATTGCGAAGGGTATACTTTAAATGCGTTGGGACGGTTCCATGACACATGCTCCGCCGACGATTGCTCCGCCAACAAATGCTCCGCAAAAAGAGACATTTGCTCTGCGACATTTGCTCCGACGTCAAATGCTCCGCCGACAATCGCTCCGCCGACAATTGCTCCGCTGACAATTGCTCCGCCGACATTGCTCCGCCCCCAAAGTACCCCGTTGAAGACAAATCCTCCCTTTTGCAAGGGAAAAAAGATAGGAAGAAACGAAAAGAAAAGGAAAGAAAAGGACAAGAAATCATGAAAAAATAAAGGTCAAGAAAAGAGACAAGAAAAGGTTGAAGACAAGGGAAAAAGGACACAAAATAGAATATAGGAAGATTGATGACGATAAATCTTGCCGGCGCTGCGTCGGGACACGTCGGAGAAAAATCAGAAATAAAATGGAGTATGAAATATACTACATGCTCGTGGAATAATCATTAGTGATTAAGGCAGATGGTTTTCAGTTATTATATGGAAAGGATGAACATTCGCTTGCTCGCTACGCTTTATAATTATGAGCAACTGTCGGCGGAGCATTTGACTTCGTAGCAAATGTCGCGGCGCAATTGTCGCTTTTTGCGGAGCATTTGTCACCGAAGTAATCGTTTACCGGAGCATGTGTCGGGTTACCGTTGGGACATAATGAGAGTTCCTAAGCCCTATTATGACATTGAAATTACCCATCCCCTAAAATTACTTAAATATAGAAAGAATCTATAAAACTTTATTTTTTCTTGTCTCAATCTTCGATTGAAACTCATTCAAGTCAATAAACCGATTCATTTGTTACGGATTCTTTAAATACAAATGATTGATCTATATCACAAGAGACATTTTCTTCATCTGGTCCAATTAAATATAACACATATTTCTTGTATGCTATAAGGAAAACAAAAGGAATGTTGTTTGTGGTTTTGTTCTGAGATCGCAAAGTACATTAACTTTTTTCACAACTTGAAGGGTCATGTGTGTGCGCGCACGAGTATGAATGTGTGACCCNTTGTTATTCTTCATATTTTGGACAAAATGCTATTTCTAAATGATACACATTGACTCGTCGAAGTTTGTGTATTAAAAACAGTAGAAACACAACATTTTGAAATATGACCAATCGTTGATCAGAACTACAGGTATTGTAAACATTCAAATTTAATTTCAAATTATGTCCATTTGCATGTCTCTCATGTACTTATATTGTCCTCATTGTATTTCCGACACATATTTAAATTAAATTGTACTTCTGCTCTGCATACTCGGAACTTTACTATGCAGAGAAAATCTGTGAAAAACTTTGTAAGGAAACTATGTAAGAAAACTTCATGGAAACTATACGGCACATTCTCTTCGCATTGTGCTTCATTGACAGAGGAGGTCAGGCAAACTGCGCCGAACAGCAGCCAATACAGGAATAACGCTTTAATATTGTAATTGATGACAAATTGCAAACCCAGTGCTAGCTACTGGAATTCTTGCTTTTGATGGCTTGGAGCATATTTGTCGTGAAAATTGTTCTCTTGTCATTGAATGCTACATGTATTTGAATGAAACATGGCGCTTATACGTCACAATCAATGGTCCTACCCCTGAAATAGATACTGTGTCTCTTTGTACCTCTCTTATAAGGCTGAATATGCAGTTGTCAGCAAACCAGATGACAAGAAGAAACGTCAGTCCTTACGTCCTCCTACCAAGATCATGAAGGTAATACAATTTCCCACTGACTTTTCCGAAAGTTTTCTGTTTCTTCCACTTCAAACATTAATTTGATATTGCTAACACCATTTCTAGTATTTTCTTAAACATCGAACAATGAAAACCATCACATTTCAAAAGGCAGTCATCCTTTTAAAAATGTTGAATAGACTCAAGAAGAATATTGTTAAACCAATGGAATAGTAAAGACGCTTTAATTAGTATACTAAAGCGACGCAATAGATGGGGACAACATTGAAATGGGTTTCACATTAAATAAACATCTCTGTTGTATTATTATAAATGTTTCCTCTCGGAGATTCAATCAATGGAATAAACTGTTGTTATATGCCATTGAAAAAACGAAACGACATATTATTCTACCCAGTTATTGTGAAGGGTATACTTTAAACACGTTGAGAGCATAATGAAAGCTCCTTAGCTCTATAATGACCAACGAAAAATACCCATTTCTTAAAAGTACTACACTTCTTTTTGCTTGTCTCAATCTTTTAATGGAAAGTCATTGAAAACAATTCTATGTAAACCGATTAGCACATTACGGATACTTTAAATATAATTGAGTCATCTATATCACATGATAGAGTTTCTTCAACTTTCCCCGTAAAATATTACATATATTTCTTTTATCTTCACCAACATTTGACTAATACATTTAAGTCGTGGTTTTGTTATAAGATCGCGAAGAGCATTGACTCTGTCACAACTTTTGCCGTTGTATGTGCATGCGCGCGCGGATGTATATGAGCTGTGGTGAAGCTCACGGCGACCCTAAGTCACGGAAAATGTAAGGGTTGGTAGGCATATCACCCTATTGCAATGTTACTCAATCTTCAGTTAGGTTTATTCAACAAACATGATACAATACTGATAATATTTGTTTTTAATACACATGTATACAACCCAGAAGAACATCATAGGCTTCAATGCTGAACTATGTGAGGGCTATCAAAGTGTTAGTATCCAACAATTTGCCAAGTACCCACTTACACCCGGATGGAGAATGGCAATTTTGGACCAATGTATTTCCAAGCAAGCATGTTTCTTTTGACCTAACATGGGTACAGTTTTTCCTAAATGCTTACATGGAATCTGTCTCATTTTTATTTTTTATTTTTTTTATTTTTTAATTTTTTTTTAGAATATATCAATATTGCATTTTTACTTGTTTTGTTTTGTATCTTTTCTTGCATTCAGGCACCTATTAATGTGGAATCTGAGTATGCTGTAGTCGACAAATCGAAGAAGAGGGCTAAATAGAGCAAACCATCTCATTTTTAAGTTTCAGTATCTACACATGCGTTTTCGCTGATTAATAACATTTACAAGTGCATGTTTTGGATGCAAACATTCAAAAAATATAATATAATGATATTGAAGAATTGAGCAAATTTTCATTTTGATTTCAAACAATTAAGTAACTGCACGAGGGGGTACTATAATAGAAATCGAATAATAAATACGAATTAACAATAACTACATGGTATGTGAATATCAAATATCAAGTCTGACAAGGTTAAAACAATAATCAAATACAACGATTAATATGTAGTACAGAAGCAGGCGACTGTTATTATGTGTGTACGAATCGAAAACAGGCTTTATTTAGTAGGTACCTTCGTGTTGTAACCATGGGTAGTTAATTGGGCTGTTCGTTTATATCATATTTTTGACGACCACTTTATTCACCTCAACGTTCCAAGTATTTCCTATGGTCTCAATACATGTCCGACAGACTCCTTCTCGTTGGTTATCACGTAAATAGCCATAAATTTTGAGCCGTTGTGTACACCATACGAATTAAAATACTTCTTGTTTTGTGTTACCATTTATTGTAACGTTTTACAATTTATTAAAGGTAAAGACCGGTTATGGTCATGCGATTGCATGGTGAGAGAAACGTTGTGAAATCGATCAGAAAAGGTTGATCATCTAGCATCTAGCATCTGCAAGGTTCTGGAACCATCAAAATGATAAGAAATTTGGCCCATTCTTCGTAAAGTTACAAGCTGTATACACAGGAAGATGTATATGGGACTACCCTATATCTCTCACAGACTTTGAGAGAAACAAATTTACCAAATATATGAATAAGTAGGCGGTTTGCCGGCAAATTTTTTATCATCATATATCAGTCAAAACATATTCTTTCACATGATTGGTAATGGGAGCTTCCATTTCATTTTTTGAAATTGGGGCATTTCCAATACTGGTCTTTACATTTAATCTATTTATAGTTATATAATTTGTTAAATATATTTTTAAACAATATTATTCAAGTGAATTTCATGTAATGAAGGGACTACCTCGTATAAAGAATACATGATGAATAAATACATGAATAAGTTTTAATATACATTTGATATAGATATCGCAAGGACCACATTAAATCCAACAAATGGGCATGGAATAATAAGGTAAACGAAACAAAACAAAATAGAAATTAAATAGTCATAGTGTTATGTCTTAATGTATTTATGATCCCATATGATTGGTAAGATTAAGGTAGTAATGTTATACCACAGTCTCACCATCGAGTCACGACAGACCGACAATAGACCGATCAGAAATTACATAACCTGAAAATGCCAATGATTAATCGGTTTGGCGGTTTTCATCACGTTGTATACAAAGTCAAAGCAATTCCGACGAGAGTCATGTTTAATCGAATCGGATTAAAGGATTTGATGGTATGTGTATATATTTCATCACTTTATTCATCACTTTATATTTGTATCACTTTTAATTCAAACATATTAACTTTTGAAACGTGTCAATACATGAATTGTCATATGCTAAGTTGTTTTGATTGTATTGGATCTGCATATTTTATGTATATTACACTGTTTTATTATATTTATTGTGTTGTAATTCTAGTTATGCATAATTGGTGATCTTGAACTATTACATGTTTACTCTTAATGTCCATTTTATGTCACGGGTTACAGATGAACTTTTATCGTGAACCCTTTCGTTTTTATATGGACCTGGTAGACCGAAGCAACACGAACATATATACTTTTGTTTTAATGTTATTTTCTGATATTTGTTTGTTTTAACTTTCATGACTTTAGGACAACTTGGTAGTAAAGCTGGTTTGACATGGTGCTGGGGTCAGCGTGATCCTTCCGGAAATATTTGTCATATCATCATGTACAGTTAACAACGAATTATTCATACTCCTTGTCCTTGTAATTTCTTTTTGTGTTCCTCGTAACTCTACAATGAAATGTTGAGTGGATGAGTTATGGCCTTTGTTGAATGCTTCTGGAATCAAAGTTCAATATGTCACTTCTTCAATAAAAATTCATTGAGACAAATCAATTGTTCACATACTTGATCAAGTACAACACTTGGCAGGGGGGGGGGGGGAAAGGTTTAGTTGTTAATTGTAAGTTTCTTTGGTTTTATATATTAGTAATAATAATATGAGTGGTAGAAATGGTAGTAATAGTGGTAGTAGTGGTTGTAATAATAACAGAAGTAGTCGTAGTAGTAGTGGTATCAGTAGTGGTGGTACTAGTGTAATAATCGGTAGTAGTACTACTATTAGTAGTAGTAGTAGTATTGGTCATAGTGGTAGTAGTGCAGCTGATGATAGTAGTAGTGGTAGTGGTGGTAGATGTAATGCCAGTAGTAGTAGTAGTAGTAGTAGTAGTAGTAGTAGAAGTGGAATTATGTTTGGTAGCAGTTATGGTGGTAGTACTTTCGGTAGCAGTAATGGTTGTACTATTGGTAGAAGTGGTAGTAGTAGTATTATTATAACTACTAGTACTACTAGTAGTAATAGTTGTAGCAGTAGTCGTCGTTGTCGTAGTAGTAGTAGTAGTAATAATAATAGTAGCTGGGGTAGTAGTAGTAGTAGTAGTAGAAGTAGTAGTAGTAGTAGTACTAATAGTAGTAGTAGTATTAACAAAAAACAACAGTAAAAGTACTATTGTAGTAGTGAGAGTAGTATTGTAATTAGTAGTAGGACAGGTCGTAGTGGTAATAAGACTGGCAATACTGCTGGTTGTGCTAGTAGTAGTTTAATAGGTGGGAGTAGTGTGAGAGCAGTAGTTGTAGTAGTAGGAGAAGAAGTAGTTTTAATAGTAGTAGTAGTAGTAGTAGTGGTGGTGGCCATACTGTATTAATAGTATTATCGGTAGTATAGTTGTGGCCGTAGTAGAAGTAGTACTGATAATAGTAGTTTTAGTAGTAGACGTAGTAAAAGTAGTAGTGTTGGTAGTAGTATGGGAAGTAGCAGAAGTATTAGTAGTGGTTAGTCTTAGTAGTGGCAAGAGTGATAGTAGAACGGGTAGTAGTAATAGTAGTAGTAGTAGTGTTGGTATTAAAAGTATAGTACTACTAATATTATTAATAATATGTGTATTAACAGAAGTATTAGTAGTAGCAGAAGTAGTAGTAATGGTAATAGTAGTAGTGGCAGTAGTAGTAGTAGTAGTAGTAGTGGTTGGAGTGGTAGTAGTAATGGTATCAGTAGAAATAGTGGTGTAAGTAGTTTTAGTAATAGTAATAATCGTAGTATAAGTGTTAGAATAAATATACTAATTATTCGAAATTTATTATTTGCGTTGGTGAACGAGAAGATTAACAGAGCGTAAAAGGGGGAGGGAGAGTGTGTATTTGTTATGAGAGAGAGAGAGAGTGAATGGGGAGGGATTGTGTGCGTGTGTGAAAGATATATATAGATAGATAGATATATATATATATATATATATATATATAAGCAAGTTGAGTAAAACTGCAATTTCGGTAGGAGCAAATGTAGATATAGGAGTTGGAAGGTTACACTTTATTGGTACGAGTTATACAGACTGTTTCACCAGAAGGCTCATCAGTAACTAAATACATTAAACAATTATGGCGAAGTTAAAAACACTCATGTGCAGTCAGGCAAGAATACAAACGAGACACAAATAATACCGAAGTAAGGGTGAACGCAATTAAACAATAGTGGAATTAAATGGTTTAAGGGTAAGGGGAAATGTCATAGTGGTACGGATTGGGGGGAGGGAGGGGTTTAACCATATTCAGAGAGTAGAAACTTACTCTTATGTGTGTATATATATATATATATATATATATACTTATAAAATTATGTAAATATAGAAAGAGAAAGACAGCGGAAGGGATGGAGCTCACGAATGTTCCTTATTTGTCCTAGAGTCGATGCCTATTCAATCCTTGTTCTCATTATATCTTAAATGATATTCAGTATTTCTTCATCGTTAACAAATTGAAAGAGTCATTCAACAAAGTGTATATTTTTTTAATGTTCAGTAATAGACTTATCGTATTAAATAGCATGATTCAAATTAATACAAGTCTTTGAATAAATTTAGAAATGAATACATTCTTTAATAAAATAATAAAGAAATGTTTTCTTACAAACAAACAAATCACCGTAATGTGGAATATATTTAATTTATGCTAATTTTACTTTGAATACTTGCTGCAGTTATTGTTGACAGATCTACTCAAGTCTTCACAAATCCCACGGAGTACAACACTTCAGCAACTACAATGCTGCATAAGGGTATGAATCGCATGAAGAGAGGTGGCCCATGATTGGGTGGGATGCTAGTTACGGGCCTGAAAGTTTGGTTCAGAAGCATGATATAAATGATCTTAGGTTTCGTCGATGAATCATAAAAAAGGGGAATGCCAAACATTATCTTATTTACATCATTTATTTGAGACCTCACTTTTTAAAACGTAACAAATATGTCCTATAATTTGAGTTTTAATTACGCTTTAATGTATGGACGTAGTATGTTCTGGTACTTAAATCCCTAAAGGCAATTGCATAAGATAGGTAATCTAATCGTACATCATCTTCCTGATCTGGAATCGGCTTCAAATAGTGGATAGTCGCACTACTGGTCTAATGTCACTTGATTGTGATCCGATTTAGCTTTTAGTCTTCCAAAGAAGTATGAAATCCTTTGAAACTTGGATTTCCTATATCATATGGCTATTTAGATCCTATTTGATATTTTTATCAAGTCGAATGAAAAATTCTTAGATGGTTAGATCGTATAACGTGTGGTGGTCTTAAGACATGATAACCAGTCCAATATTTGTTTCCTTTTTCAATATTATTGTCATGTTTGGGGGGGATAATGTATTGTTTTACTTTGTAACTTCCTTATTATTTTACAATGTATTATGCACAATGTAATACTGGGATCTCTCTTTTTTTTTTGTACCGACGAGACTACCCTGTCTGAAGAAAACTTAATAAATGTCTTTTAAATCACCTCCAGGCAATGCTCTTAGTTTCAAAGCTCAACTTCCTTATATCGTTGGGAGTGCACTGACTACATTCATATTAGGCCTACTTGTAGTAGCAGTGAAACCTATTTTATTACATCGCAAAGGAAAGAAAGGTAAATCTTTCGTTCACGTACATCATTAATAACAAAAGACTGACAAGTTTCACTATTGCCTATGCAGTTCCCATTCAGATTTCATTATCATATCAATCGTGATGAAATACCAAATTCAAATAAATGTATGGGCTAACATTTCAAGGTCAAGAAGAACAAACGGTTTTTCCACGGCAGAGTCTAACGCAAAGTAGTTCAGAGTCTCTTTTTTTTCAAAATTAATAAGTTTCCCTCCTCAAATTGGCAACAATAAATAATTTATGTTTAATATTGAAGAAAATTGTACATTAAACCGTTGTTGTTTTGATGTATACAATCGCATTGCCAAATATAGAGACATAGTGATAATGAAATCGCTCTTTCTTCGGAAACGGCACATTCTCCATAATCTAATAATACTAATAATCTTTTTTGGTCCACTCCAAATTTTATTAAACCAAAACGAAAATTCTTTTTGCCCAATTGATCATGAGCCTGACAGCCACTAACCAGCGCCAGATCGACGTTGCTCTATCCCTTATTGTTGAACGCCAAACAAGGTAGCAGCAACTCCCATATTTTGACGTCTTTTGGTATGACACGGCCTGGGATCGAACCCACGACCTCCCGGTTGTGAGGCGGACGCTCTACTGAATGAGCCAACACTCCGATATATGATCATGTTTGCTGTTACTGCTTAAACAAAAAAAAAATATTCTATAGTATTGTAGATATACAAAATAATGCAACAAACCTCACTTAAAGGAGTCATACTGCCATGGGTTAAAACTCGCTTTCAAAATGATTGAGTAAAACCTCAAAGGAAATACACAAAGTGTATTGTTGAAAATTATGCCGTGAATTGAACTGACGAAAATTTACTCCCATGTATAGTTAGTAATGTTTAGTTGAATAATGTATTCATGAAATATATGCACATTTCTCTTAATATAACAGAGAGGTCAGACTTGTGGATAACAATGCAACCTAGCACCACCATTCTTCAAAGTATATCGAATCAAGGAACCTCACAAGGAATCAATGGAATGGTATATAGCTCGCAATTTTAACATGTTGTTTGGTTTTATTTTAATGAAAACGAAATTGATAATTGATGATAATTTATCAAAATCATTTTTTTATTCAGTAAATAATAATATAACACTTGTAAGGAAACAAATATTATTTTTAAAGTAATTGTTATTAAATATATATATATATATATATATTACTTTAGCGTGTTTGCTTCTTTTGAATGAGTGAAAATTGAAGTGGCGGATGTATATTCCCGGTCCCCATCTGACAAAAAATCGATTCAATTAAATCTCAAGTACTGTAATCAATCGCTGTTCCCTATCTATTATTCTCATGGTTGCTTGAAATAGTGTATATATAGACAATGCAGTTGGTGTTACAATTATGTAAACATGTTTTGCTTACTTTTGGCCACACCCCTCCCCCTTTGGCTTTACCAGATCGAGGCTGGCAACGATGAAGATGCTGATGTTTCCGGATCAATTGAAGGGGCTGCTATGCAACCCATCCAAACTGATGCTTCCTGGTACATGGAGATGAAGCCTATATCCAGATCCAAAATTTCATCCAGTCCCACCAGTAGCTTCAAAATGTCTGAACCCATTGCTTCTACATCCGCCATGTCCATCGAAAAGCATTTACAAACAGATAGCAGTCTTTAGGGAGAGCAGGACTATGTTAATACAGGCATGACAAGCAGTGCCTGTAAAGGATTACCAACTGCTTGTAGCGAAATGGTAGATTCTGTGGTTACAACCTATTTATAGACTGCAGGTTTTAGAGAAGAATGACTAAATAGCCATAACCTTTAAGCTGGTATAATCGTTATAAAAAGCTATTAATCGAAAACCCTTGCTTGTGACCTTTTTTCACAAGTTTGATTTGAAATATTATATCATACATTCAAATAACATAGCCAGAATGATAAAGCACTGAACACGAACAATTTTTGTTTTGTTTACTTGTCTAAAAACAACTATGTCGAATAAGCTATATTACTAAAGTTTCCTTTGTATAATGTGATATATTGTATGTACGTAACATATGGTAGCCTTTGTTTTATGTTATTAAGTTGTATGTAAAACAAAGAAATGATTACTAACGAATGGCATAACCAAATGGCACTAATCGTTCAATTGACATAAAATGCATTATGGATGGAAGATATTCCTCATGTAGTTATTGGATTCGTTATTTGCTGCTTTCTTATTCCCAACACGGACAGCATTACATCAGTATAATGTCGTACCCTAAAACCGAACAATTTGTCGAGTAAGATTTAAAAAAATTACAGTCCTTTTCTGAAATGTGTTTTTACTACTATGTACAGGTTAAAGATAAAGTTGAGTTCTGGTCATGGGATTGCATTGTGAAAGAAACGGTGTGGAATCCATCAGTATATAAGTATTCGTGTGTATTGCAAGGTTCTGGAATCTTCAAAATGATAAGAAATTTGTCCAAATCTTGGCAAAGTTACAAGCACTGTACACAGAATGATGTACATGGGA
>BEXV01001409.1:42046-53576 GCA_003118195.1 Hemicentrotus pulcherrimus
GGGGGGGGGGGGGGGGGGGGGTGGGGTAGTGGTTTAGCACCTCAGCGCTACAGGGCTCATGGACGTTGCTCCACATCGCCTTGGGTTAACTCCCCTCCCCCTCCCCCTTAGCAAAAAAGCTAGATCCGCCCCCGTTCCCATTCGCAATACATGCAAGTCTCTTCCTCCCTTCACCTTTTTACTTTCCTTTCTTTTGTCTGTCTGCCTCTCTCTCTCTCTCTTCCTATTGTGCCAACGATGCTGTTTCGTGTAATAATTATGATGCCGAAGAGTCCTATTATCTTATTTCTCTATTCTTGTACTAAGGGTTATCTCATTTCACGACACACACAAAATTACATGGAGTGTCACCTCTGGTTCAAACCAAAATGATCTGCTTCAATCATATATCTCTTTAAAATGTATGATGAAACTACATTCATTTGTAAATCATTTTGCTAGGTATTGCATGTTGTGTGGAATGTATGGTATTCCTTTAAAAGTCAGTTTTTTATTCTCTAAGGTATTTTACTTGTTTTCTCATCTTTCTATCCCTCACTTCACCTACTGATTTTTGTTGTCTTTATCTACCCTTATTTGTCTCTCCGATGGTTCTGTTCCATGTTATTTTATCTATGTTGTTGTTGTTGTTGTTTTACCTGGGCTTCAACATCTTCATGATTTATTTCACCTTTTATATGACATTCCTTTTTTCTTTCTCTTGCTTTATTTCTCTCTTTGTTCTCTCCCCTATCTATTTCCTTCCTGGCATTCACAGTCTTTGGTCTTTTATTATTGAGGGAGACCATCACTATACATACAAAACAGACAGGGATATAACACAAATCCCACCTTGGTTAACATCGCTTGTAACCATGCAAACTCCACTCCACCTGAGTCTAATATTTGGAACCAAACACATAATTATTCAAAAGCAGCTTGCAGAAGAAAGGACAGATCCCTTTACGTAAACATGATTTTACAAAGTCTTACGAAATTCACTTTATCGAAAACTTTAATAACATTTTACACAGGACTGTAAATATTACTCTTATCATGAACAAAATATTTATATACTATTTTGCCATAATCATATACATAGGTTTAGATTTCTAGAACAAAACGAACTGTAGATCACTTCTACATAGATCTTTTCATCATTAATGACTAAACAATCTTCCAATGACACTACTAAAACTTCACTGGCAGTATTTAGACTTGCATTTTGGAATTCATTAAAGACATTGATTGAATGAGTCTGACTAACACACTTTTACATCATCGAAATTAATAGCACAAGAAGGTATATATTCCAAATCTTTGGCATCATTTTAAACGCGCGTTTGTAAAACTTTCATGGAATACTTTGATTAAATGATTATGACTCCCACACTTCATAAGCTTCCTATCTACAAATTTGTTTAAATGTTGACTCCTCTGGAAATGTCTTTCTTGTTATCAAATTTCCAGCTACAAAATTTCTTCTTTTGATCACTATTCATTTATCATTTCCTAACAATTCGGATACCCGGAAACCCACGCAACATAAATGTCACTGCTATATGATTTGAAAAGTTATGAAGTGCATTATTAAACGCACTTAAATTTGAAGGGAATCTGCTTAATTCTCAGATGCAGTAAAGTGATTGGTCAATTAATAATATCTGACCCTTTTACTACAAAAGGTAAAGTCTAAATGACAAAACTGATATTGTATGCAAACATTAAAATTGTAAATAAAAAGATCTCGAGAAGTGTCTCTTTAAAATCACATCAAATACAAGCATTATAATCATTAGCCCGTGCAGAAAAAAATAATAAAAACGTCAATATGGTTGACAATTACGATTACAAGTTACTATCCTGAAATATATTATCAAATGGTATGAATCAATTGCATACAAAACCTCCCTGCAGGTCTCTATTTTTTTTTTTTTTTTTTTTTTTTTTTTTTTTTTTAAGCGGCAACATCATTGTTACAGTTAATATAGGAGTAATGATTATATTGAAATACAATGATAAAGGAAAAAAAAAATAAAATGATAAAAATTGTAGCCATCGTAATAATAATAACAGTTATGATTAAATGAAACAGAACATAACCAAATCCGAGCACATATTCGCCCGTATTTATAAGCATATTTAAATGCACATCACCACACTATATACATCTTTCATTTTTATCATTTAAAGCTTAAGTTGACTTTACGTCACGCTTTTGTTACCAAAATTTGGCTCAAATCGATTTGACATGCCATTTTCAAAACATCTTTGCTAAGTGAAGCGTATAATTTTATAGATACGACCCAACGAATAAGACAGATCTAATCATCCGTTTCTATGCTGGATTATTTCCTTCTAGCTGTCCACCTGCTTCAATTAAATGTCTTGCTTTTGTAAGACATATAAGAAGAATAATTAAATGTTTTAGAATTGGAATTGTAAACGGGGTTACTACTGGAGATGACTTAGGACAACAACAGAATCCTAGTTGACTTCGCTGGATCATCCTCTTCGCTGTTTTCCCCATGGTGTTTATTTCGATATATATCAGCTGATTTTTTTTTCTGAATGGTCTTAATACGCAGAGCTGGAATAAAAATAACACGTCATTGAGTGAATAATTAATTAGTAGAGTTTGACATTGAGAGTAATATCACAGGACTAAAGTTGAATAAACTTTATTACGACAAGTTGTAATTTCATTATTATTAGTATTAATATCCTTATTATTATTATCCCCTAATAAACGAAATTGTTCAATTATAAACCGATATTCTGTAAAAAAAAAAAAAAAAAAAAATCGCAACGGTTAGATTTAGCATCTTTCAAGGCCTTAAAGTAAACAAAGATTGAATACATACCATTTTTGAATGCATAACGATGACGACGAAAAGAGAGAACTCCTATTATGGGGATTTTCCATACCGTCCACTATACTAAGTCGGTGTCTGTGTTGATACAAGTAAATATAAGGCAATTTACATATTTGAAACAAAAAGTCGTAGGTAATTATAAAACTTCTCATTAGGTGATCGTAGATGAATGTATTATATTTTAAGCCGTTATAAGTTAAGCAGTGTGTATATAATAAATAATAATAATAATAATAATACAGTATTTATAAAGCCCATAGTAAACAAACGTTTCTCTATGACCTGTACAAGCATCAATGACGACAAACATAATTAAAACTTGTATATATGTGGAATAATTTATTTATATTAAAGTATGTATGCATGTCTTTACATGTGGAAACATATTGTTCTGCGACTTTAAATATTTTTAAAAGAAAATAGGCACACGAAAATGATATTCCGTACATAAAACTAATACTTTACGGAGTTTTACATGTTTATTGTTTTGGTATAGTTTGGTATTTTGTGTTGAGTCTCCCTCTCTCTCTCATTCCCTGTAAACATGTATATGCATATATGCAAAAATAAATTTTGTGTGCATTGATATATGTTTGTATTGTCTATGAATATATACATGCATTGTGCATTTGCTTACGTGACGTGTTCTGGTTCATGTTGCCACTGTCAATAATACGCAGGGAAGCTATACTCTCAAAGTTCAAATTTGAATACAGACACTGCATGGTTGTATCATTCTCGTTAGCTGGAAACCAATGAGTAACAGCTGTGTTGAATGTTCCATCACTGTTGTTAGATGCAGTTCTTCTCCCCCATTTTGATGTTAGTATTGGGAAGGTCATCGGGAAGACATTACTTATGGAGCAGGTAACGGCGAAGCCATTATTATGCCGAATGTACTCAATTACAGGAGAGCTGTCCGGTGTGGCTGGAAGAAAAGAGAGTATATATTTGTATGCCTATACACATAAATACAATAAATATGTTCATGTATACATAAGTACATATAAATATGTATATGCAACTTTTTAAATGTATAAATACATTTATGTGTAAACATATACACTTACTATACACATACATTTACATAACCTATTCCTTACAAGCTTTGCTTTTCATAGGTTTCGTCATATTTTACTATATAATAAATATATTCGTCTTTTTTAAAAAGATGTTAAATAACTTGATCAATAACTTAACTTGTAACATGTATTTTTTTTTCCTTTTGTGTGATTATGATTTACAAAGAACGGTATAAAATACTGTAATATTTGTTTCGTGTAAAATATGGGAACCATACTCTAAAACTGAAATGAAGTAATACATATAATATATGTACCGTCATGAACACACAAATATCATTTATTGACTGATTGACAGGAGACAACGCTAACCCTGGACTAAGTATGGCTTCGGAAATGTTCAAAGGAAACAATATGAGTGGTTCTTGAAAAGGTTAATATTTGTGTGGGATTTTAAAACTGACAAAGTAAACATAAGACACGCTGCAGACCTTAGCAAATAGTCCCCTTAAAAAGTTATAATGTAATTCTTCTGAAAAGCTTTTCCGTTCTCTAGGGAATGGACAGTCATTACATGATTTAAAATATGATAAACGGACGAATTGTATTCAGCGTAACGTAATTCGTTAAAGCTATAGTTAAACGTTTAGCTATGTGTCTACGATTACCACTTCTACATTTTAAAGAATATGGTATCAACATGCTTTGCTTTTATGTGGATAAAGTTCAACTTTCTTTTTAAAATGTCTTTGTAGAGCGTGTAGACTAAGTGTCTTTAGATTAATAATCTTTGTTTACCATAGGAATACAGTCGATTTACCGTTCTCTGTTATTTTTCTAGTGTCATTAATGTATTATTGTCTTTGTGTTAAGGCGGCGAACTTCAAAGTAACCTTCGAATTGAAACGAGATAAAATGAACACGAAACCACATTTACCATATATGCTGAGTTTAACATCATGTGTACAGTCATCAGCACCCCCCAAAGGAATAACAATGCACCTATACACCTGGTCATCCTGGATGGTGAGATTGTATATTATCATGGAGAAGTCATCTTTGATTCCATACTCCTGTGAACTTCCAGTTATTTCTGTAGACCACCATGCAAGGGATTTTCCATCCTTGACGAAGAAACTGGAGTCACTGCTTCTGTACCACTGAACCAAAGCCGTTGATTCTGGACAGATAGGGCACCTGCATGGTAAGTCTATAGTGGTGTGAAGCTTTCCCGGAACAGTTATTATCTGTCCGTTTGTTTCTGAAAGATAACAAAGGAAATTGATAATTATAGGTGGTAATATAGTTGTTCAAGACTATTAATATAGGATTTCCCAGCCAAATTCGCGTGTTTGCTATTCGAATTCATTTACTTTGCATTTAAGTTAGCGCAGATCTGCTTTGCCTTGCAAATTATCATTCAATTTTCCCGTTTTGGTATTTAATTTAGGATTTTGGTCGAAAGGTTCCATATTTAACACTCACTTAACGAAGCGTAATTTGTATCATTCAAATTAACACCTTTCATTCGTATTCGTAATATTTTTTATTAAAGTTAGGAATGTTAGGGGGAAGAATTCTAACAAACTTTTACAGTTGTTAAATAATGCAGTTAAAAAGCATGATTTGCCATTGGGGTTCTAAGCTGTTTTTCCATTTATTTATTTTCAGGACAAAGCAGATGGGTGCAGTCAGACATAAAGCAAAGAAGGGGTGAAATCAAGGGATATGGCATTTCTGCACGGACATGTTCATATACCCGGGAAAGGTGGGGGTACTGTAAATCGCCCCTTTTTACTACAGACTCGGAATTTGAGAAACAGTAATTCACATCGTCTCTTATACCAAGCACACCTCTCTGTTTTTCTTAAAGAGTTTCATAGTTTCCTTGCCCGCCGGTAGATCGATGGCTAAAGTCATGGCTAAATAACGAATCATGTTCAAATTGCTGACTCTAGTCCCTACCCCAGTCACAATATTGTTTCCCTCTTCCATAATGAAATTATGATGAAATCATGATAAATTTATGATGAAACATAAGACAATTCCTTACATGAACATTTACAAATAAACTGAGACAATCAGGTCAGTAGATGCAAGTCTTGTTTTTCTTCTTCTTAACAATCAAACTTAAATGCTGATGAATATCAGATAAATATAAGAAGTATAAGTGTATAAATGCAAGAAAATGAAATGTGATGAAATACACATGAAAAAACAATCTTGAAAGAAAAAGATTGAGTTATAAAGAGTGTGTAATAAACGAGAAATGTATATTGACCATTAATTTAAGTGCACAAAGTGCTAATTTGAATGCTACAAATGAATAAGAATGCAAGAAGTACATCGTCGCGTTGTCAGAAAATCGTGTTGCGCCAAATTGAATGACCAAACAGCGAAAGAAGCACACTTTTCATTAATTTGAATAAAACATACGTATAATCCAACGAAAATTCCATAGATTTAAAATTTGAAAAGGGAATATAAACCGGAGATATACCTGACTGCACTAAAATCGTCGAATTTGAACGCAAGAAAAATTAATTTGTATGACAAACTCGCGAGTTTGGCCGGGAAATCCTATACTAATCATTAAACTAGATATAATAATATTTTTTGTATTGTGACAGTGTTCTCCTATCTCTGTCATGCAAAGTGCTCTTTTGTCCCATTCCCGTTTTTGTTGGCATTCCCCCTTTCCCTGTTTCTAGTTCATGTTTGTTGTTACGAGTTTGTTAATTTGACTTCTCATTATTTCTCTATATTTTATAAGGGGTCGACAATTATATAGAAACAATGCTTTTTCGTCGACCCCTCTGTTTCCAATATGTATTGCTTTGTGTTTGTAAATTATTAAAATCCAGAAATAAAATTGAAATTGAAATTGAAATAATGCTAATATCAATTGTAATTGTTGGGGACACTGTGACGATAAATAATCAAGCAGGACACAAAGTTCTAAACCCAGTATGAGACCACGCTGACAAGATACTTTAGCCCGTATCAGCACGGTTCAATCTGTAATTGAACAAAACAAATAAGGAAACATCCAATCAATACTGGAATACATTTACACATGCTTATCAATGACATTATTTGTTACAATAATTATCCATCGTGTCTGGTCTCAATCAATAAATGCATATTATACTGAATATGAATTAACTTGTTTGTGTCAACTGTCTATGTGTCATATCCACAAAAAAAACCTCTCAAATACAATTATTTGAAACAAAAGGCTTGCTTGGTTCTATCCTAGCACTGACTTTCAAATATGTAAACAATAACCGGTCAAAGCAATGCTCTCAAAACCCTAATTTTACAACACAAGAACCAAGTTTAGCTTTGCAAAATACTTACAAACAATGTATTCAAAGCCTAACTTTTATCTCCCTAAATGAGACATTTATTTATTATTCATCACTAATAACCAGCTTGAACATCTATATCAACCTTGTAAGAAATAATATGCTTCAGCTATCATACAGTCTTGTCTATCATGGCTCACTTAATAATCTGTCAACTAACAAAAGAGGTGTGACCACTTCCGGTCACTAACTGTGTACAGTGCATGCATTACTTGCACGTATTATGTATACCACTGATACATTACGTACTTCAATACAAATCTTTCGCAACAAATTTACATCACTAACCATCAACATAATTAATAGAAATTATCACTGATTATCATTCAACAACTCTTTAAAGGAATAGCAATGTAATTGTCTACTTACAACGTTGGGCTCATCAAAAAGAATTAATTTATCATCACAACCTCACGGTCTTCCGACCGTTCAAACAAGGAAATCAGTGGCATGCGAAGAAACGCCCTCAATAGTCAAATACATGTCAATTCCCCCAAAAGTCTCGTCTATGACGTCAGCATTTCCCGACCTATCGTTACATGATTTTATCAAACACAGGAGAAAACTTCCTGTCAGTAACAGTAATAATAATAATAATAATAATATTCAAATAATATTCAATAATGATAACAATTATAATGATAATACAATAATGATACTGATACCACTTCTCTTTCTTCTACTTGTACTTCTACTGTTATCAATAATAATGCTATTGATAATAATAACAACAACAACCATAATGATAAGAATAGAGCACAAAGACAAGTAATGCAAATGACGATAGCTATTGAATACAGGTGAAAATGTACAACAATAATTAAAACCGCAGCTGAAAATTTTGACATTTATGAATACCCCAAACCCAATTATACAGTCATGTTCAACTGTTAATTGTGCAAGTTATGAGAAAAGCAATACGTTCGAGAGGACTTACACACACGACACTGGTGAAAATTATAGAAAATATTGATAATATCAAAGATAACAGTTCGTACATAACGCTCGTGTTTGTCAGACTTTGACACTCTTTGCACTATACAACTACAGTGGCCTTTACATGACTGCTTTAACAGGTGTTCTGGCATTTTCTAGACATGAAAGTCTTGTTCCAGATACTACGTCAAGTGTGGCAAATGCAGATTAATGTCTTGCCAAATATCATTGATGTTACAGGAGCTCGAACCCGTACCTTGTGCTTTACATTCCGCACACTTATCCGCTAGGTAACAAAAACTCGACATGTCTTTGTTTAAAAGTTTTCTTTTTTTAGGCTATTAGTAATATTTGAATTTGAAAAGAACATTGCATTCAACAAATACACTTCTCATACGCACCATTGTTCAAAAACTGCAAAATACAAAATGATTATATGAAAAGATAGACAGATATTTCGATGTCTGTTAGTTAAGAAAGGAAAGGTAATAATGAGGTTCACATACCTGTTTTCAGAGTGAAAATTAAAGCAAACATGGCCAATTTGAATGATAATGCTGCCATTTTGTATATACACTAATCCCTATTCCGGTAATGTGGGTAGTTTTCTCTTTCTTTGAAAATGAATTCCTTCTATAATACAAATCTTCAACAATTTGTCTGTGATTGCATGTCGGAGTAACTGCATACACTTCAAGTAATACAACGTAGCTGAGTGAACATATATGTTTGATATTGTTGATCATCGGTAATAGTGGACCCGCATCTCACGCAACACATGTCATAACGCATGCGCGGAGTGAGGCCCAATATTTCCAGGCTAAAGCTGTACTGACTTTCAACTGCGTCTACAATTACATTATATTGGAGCGAAACTTGATTTTAAAAAAAGGTACTTGTTAGTCCTTTGAATTTATGAATGTTATATATTGGTGATTCATTACATATTATTCCGTCAATTCTATCACAAATTTAGAACGATTTTTTCTCTAGATATCACTACAAGGTTGTGCACCTTTAACATATTAATTATATTATGTACATATTTCGCTCCACAATGTACATGCAACATTACTCAATGTCTTCAAAGTCGTTATCGGAATAGCGCCAACATAACTATGCCCAACTCATCCTACATCCAAACAGTGAAAACATGGGAATAATTTGAGAACAGAATTGCACAAATTCCAGCGCATCCTCAAAACCTAGTATATCAATTTCGTGCATACATTAGTCAAACAAGTCATTTTTTTTTTATAAATTATGTATTTTTACGAAATATTGTATGCTAAAGTTGCAAATTAATAGGTTCGATTTGGATCTTCGTGCAGCAAGTATAGCTTACATGATAATGGTTCATGGATTATAAACCATGAAATGCATTGTACGGTTCATTTCTTGGATGTTGAAGACATGAATATGCCGTACATGAAATTGTCATGTATAAGACGTAGATTTGTAACATTCGTTTGGAAATCATGATTAAAAGAAATACAGAAGATTCAGGTTTTGTTTATTAAAGAGCAATGTTGTATATATGTCAAGGTGAATTACAAGGTCAAACTAAATGTATAATTCAAGCACATCGAATCCCCTTTTATATAGAAAATCATCTATGTCAAGCTGTTGGATATTTCATTTGCCTAGATATTTATGACACGAAATGTTTATTTAGCTCTCTGAATTCTGTGTTTCTAGAAAATGTAATACATTCTTCACATTTAAAATGTAGCCGCCTTGAGAGGAGAATAATTTCACCCATGTTTCTTATTGTTACTTCATCTACGTTTGTTTACATTGAACACACAAATAGTGAAGCTACTGTTTGGGTGGATTATAACAGATATTATTATCTACTTATATTTATGGTACCGCATACCTGTTTTTAGTTTTGAAGGAGTGAAATGAACGTAACAACTAATGCAAGAATAAATGTTGAACAATGCTCCCGTAGAGACCTTTGTTTATTGTTTATTTTCTTTGGCCTCAGATGCAGTCACATATACACTACCATGTGGTTTGGCTAATCTATTTAGGTTAGAAATATACCATTGTCAGGAATGTGGATGCCAACATGCCTATCGATCAAGTTCATGATGTGAATTTCACTACCTAATCTTGCATATCTAGATTTTCTTGTCAAACTTTGTGTCGAACATGAACATTTTCGTTTCAATTTCTTGTAATATACTTAATGGCTTTTTTTAACAGACATTATTTTCACTGTCTTTTAGAACGCAATCTCCATGCTTCAATAACACATTATTCATCCCGTCTTCAATGTATCTAAATATGTGTTGTTGTTTGTTAAAGTTTACTCACCATTGGGTGTTCAAATACAAATCCGCAAAGAATGCAGTTACGAGATTAATCATGAAGAAGGTCCTCTTAGCATCTCCCTCACCCATAATATCCATGGAATCACATATTGAGAGAATTTCTATGGAGGAAAACGGTAACTCCGATGTAACACGCTCTGTAAATTATATATATAAATATATATATGGTGCAGTAAATTACGCCTCCCTTTATGCCGATGAAAGAAAAGGAAAGAAAAAAATCTTAAGGATTATTAATCGGCCATTTTGATATTTTATGGTTAGACTTCAAATAAATGTTATGTCAAAGTAATCTAACTTCAATATATTGTGATATTATGTCCAAAAATAAAAACTATATTTAGTTCCATTCTGTTAATATTTTTTTTCCTGCATAGAAAGAAGAACAACAGAATCATGACATAGCATACTTATCTTGAAAGTGAAGCACAAGCAGGTGGCTTAGCTTAAATGTATGGATTATCGTTTACACGGCGGACAAAAGCGCCATTTTTTGGTTTCGGCCTTCCTTAGCACCTACTGAAAGACATTAGCCTAGGAGCACTTGTCAACAAATATTCATAAAGGTATAGGGGCGGGGACGTCATCCCCGAGCCCTAAATAATATAGAAGGTAAACTTACATTGATTTGTTGATGTACGAATGCATTTTTGTTTTGGTACAGGACTTGTTAGGACCTTCGAAACAAAGATAGGGTTAGGGCCCTCAACAAAACATTTATATAGGCGTGCTTTGGGGGCGGGGGCGTCGTATCGGAGCCCCAAAATTATATCATGTTAGATCACATTGGTTTGTGGTTATACGACAACCTTTTTTTGTACAGGATTGATTTAGGACCTACTGTAGAGGTGTTGTGGTCGAGTGGATAAGTCGCCGGACTGTCGAACACAAGGTCCGCGGTTCGAGTCCCGCCGCTGCACTAATGTCCTTTGGCAAGACATTGATCTACATTTGCCACACTCCACCCAGGTGAAGTAAATGGGTACCTGGTAGGAATTTATTCCTTGAAA
>BEXV01001409.1:68682-86255 GCA_003118195.1 Hemicentrotus pulcherrimus
GTAGTAGTAGTAATAGTTGAAGTAATATGAGTATTATTAGTAGTAGCAGTAGGAGTAGTAGGAGTATTACTAAAAGTAGTAGTAATAGGAGCTGAGTATCGGGAGTAGTAATAATATTATCATTAATAGTAGTAGTACAAGTAGTCGTAGAGGTAGTAGCAGGAGAAGTATTATTAGGAGAAGTAGTAGTAGCAGAAGTAGTTGTTGTGGTAGTGCAAGTAGAAGTATGATTGGGAGTAGTAGTAGTAGTAATACTAGTAGTAGCAGAAGTAGTAGTAGTAGTGGTAGTTGTATGACCAGTAGTTTCATTAGGAGTATACGTAGGAGTAGATTTAGTTTTATTACATAACTATTATTATTATTATAATTGTAAATGTTAATGTTATGTTATCACCATCATTAATATAATTATTGATGATATTTTTCTTTGAACTCAATATAAGGTGAAAACATAAGGGCTTTAAGGATACTGAATCATATATACTAACCATGACATATCCAGTAAAAGTAATGCCATTTTGTTTGTTACATACTTTATAACAGAAATCTTCAATCAAGAAATGAATAATACATGAGCAAATTAAAAATAAAAGTCTAATTAAATAACCGAACGAAATTTACATGCCCTTTTGAAATAGATTTCACAGGCAGTGGAACATCTTACACGACACATTTTGGCCCTACAAATCAAGGTACATAGGAAATGTAATAGCATGCATATTATTAACACTGAACAATGGCACTTATTGGCAGTAAAAACTTTGCAAAAGAAATAACGCTCAGTCAAATTAGTGAAATTTAGAACAGTTCATTTGAAGGTTCAAAAATAACAGAAAGTGTGAATTAAAGCACGTTTTGCGTTTGTGTGCGTATGTGCGTGTTTGTTAACATTACCAATAATGATGATTTGGAGCTTTGTTAATAAAACATTCGTAATATCTAAAAAATGATATTATTTTTTTCTTAAATTGGGTTCGATATTAGAAGATAATTGCACCTCCTCTGATTTTCTATTAAAAACAATATTTAAGTATCCCACAGACATAACGAATCTTGACGTCATAAGTCGTAAATTGTTTTCTGTTTGTCCTGATAGGATTATTAGGCTTTTACATTTTGTTGGTATTTTCATGATTCTACATTTGCTTTTAACAATAATATTGCAATTCGTTTGATGTTATCATATTCATAGCCCACAAATTCACTCATGACTTAAATACATAGTTATGTGTGTAATAGAAAGAAGGATCCTTGATTTTGTCATGGTTCCAGCGGATTGTTGGTATTAAGGTTAACAGGCTTTTGCTAACCGTTAGAATTATAAAGCATGATACTGGTTGGATTCTTCTTTTAATTCTATATAGCTTACAACACGTGGATTTTATTTAGATCATTCTGTAGAAATGCTGCACTTGTGATGTTAAAAAGCAGGCATCACTGCTGTATACCACAAAATACACTGAAACATTTAAAGGTAATACAGAGTTTTGGGAAATTGTGTAAATTGGTTGAATAGTGATTATTTGCAATTTTTAAATAGTTGAATGCCCCTGTAAATGTATTATAAGCACAAGAAACTTAGCCACTAAAGACTTCTGCTTTCGGTAAAAATTGAATATACAATTTTACCGGTGCTCCCAGTAAGGCCGTGCAGTGGTAAGTGCGACCATGAAAATCTCAGAATATGTAGTTGCGATATATTATAATTTCCTAACGGACGGAAATAGCTTATCAGTCAATTTCAGTCAATAAACATTTTTGATGGCTTAGTTAATATCCTGACCTTGAGAGGGAGCTAAACAACATAAACAGTTTATTATTCAAGGCTATTCATGTGTTTAAGCAGCTTATCTGTTTCAGAGATGGGAACTATGATGAATATGTCATCTACGAATCTCTTGTTCTTGTTGACATTTATCCTTTTCCTTACACATTTAATTCACTGTTTTTGTCATTATATATTTTGACGTAAAAAAATGCCTGATAATTAGGGATAAGAAACCGTAGTGGAAGCACAAATAATTTGGAAAAAATAAACAATAAACGATGGATGAAATGCAACCAATTAAGTATTTAATATAAGACTGTTAAGTGTGTATATCTTATTATTTCATTTGTTCTGAAGAACCTACGGAGAAACCATGGTACAACAAAATTCGTCTCGTTATACCTGGATGTTTCGGCGTGGTAATGCTTCTAATTCTACTGGCATTTGTTAGTGGTTTTATTCGCTTTAAGAAAAGATACGGTAAGTTAGTTTAACTTGTAAGAAATTGCCGTGTATATAGTTTGGCTGTGCGAAGAGACAAGCTGTCACAATCGTATTCTAACGAAAATGAAATATTTGAATTTGACACAATTACGAATTACGACGTTACGAAAACTGTGAATCTTGGACGGAAACGGGAACAAAAAACTTGTTGTACGATCAATAAACACCTCCACTACTGATAGTATTGTTTTAGTTTGAACCTCGTTAAAAGCAAGGCGATGAAATTCATCTTGTTGTAAATAGCACACTGAACCTCCAAAATTTGGTGACTAATACCTATAAGGCTGACGCATATCATAATAGATAATAATTATATTATAAAGTATAGGGTGTTTATCCCTAAACCTTATTAACATGACACTTCTTGAGCAGGAGAACTATTCTTGAAAGATATAAAGACAACTATAAACAAGTCGTTTCGATGCTGGAGACCAATTGGTTGTATGGACTAAAAATATTATTGACACCTCAACATGAATTTACCTTCTTTGATTCACTAGTAGGAGGATCTGCAGCTCAAGCTATACAGACCTCTGCAAATCTACCAGATGATGAAACATCTCACACTAGCAAGCCAACATCAACTACCCATGTTGAGGTGAATTCAGTTTATCGTTACCCTTTCATATGACAGTTTACAAACAAATTCAGATATTTTAAATGTTTAAACCCCCTTAGGGAAATTTCGAAAATCTATTCATAATTTGTTTTACAATATTGTGCAGATTGTGCAATAAGGTTGTTGTTATGTTTTTACATAGTGAGATAAATCAATAAAACATTTCCTTTGGTTGATTTTGGTAACAGTGTTTGCTAGTTTTCATTGTTTGTTTATTTGTCGGTTTATTTGTGTCTGTTCTTTGTATGTTTACACTGATTAGAAACGATGATAAAAAGGATCCGTGCAACCTACCTCTTGTTAATTAATCAATATAATATTTCTTTTTCGATTTTCAGACATTTGACATGACATTCGACCAATCAGACCCTACATACGCAATTCCCGATGTTTCCGAATTACCCCATACCTATATGGCATTAAAGCCTATATCGAAGTGCAAATCCCCAACCAGTACTAGCCAACAGGGCTCCCATCCCATCACCTCAGTTGACGAGTGTGATGATGCTGTACTTTACGTTAGCCCCACTCTCGACCGCAAGCAAGTAAAGAAACGTTTTAATCTGAACGAGGAGCCTACCTATGTTAACACTAAAGGTGCGTCAAGCTGTTTTAAAATTAGTACAGATATTCCAAACATTGATACGGATCACACTGACCAATCACACCACACAAATGTAGTTTCAGATGTTCCCGAAACAACCCATACCTACATGGAAATGAAACCCATACTAAAGTGCGAAACCGGAACTAGTGTTACCCAACAGGTTTCCAATCCCACCACCTCAGTTGATGATGATCATGATGATGTACTTAACGTTAACCCTACTCTCGCCCACAAGCAAGTAAAGGCACATTCAAATCTGACGGAGGGGCCTACTTATGTGAACACTGAAGGTGCGTCAACTTATTGTGAATTAAGTACAGATCGCCACATTGTTAATGATCACGATGATGGTCCTGATGGTGTGTTTACAACTTACCTCTAAAATAGAGGGAATGTTTTTGTTTTTTTAACAATGTTAACTACCTCATTTTCATTTTTATCAGTATGTTCAGTTACGAACACAATGTACGAATTGTATGTTAATCTTGACAATAATGCAAATAATATGAATTAGTACGAGGGTTTGAATCCCGACACGGCACTGATATCCTTTGGCAAGATATTAACCTACACTTGCTACTCTCCCTACTGGTGTTAAATGGGTACCTGGTATGACGCGACCGTCATTGTTGGTCAAACAGTTTTTGAGCGTCAAGTAACGCCTGGCTGAAATGCTTCCCAGGGAGTGGATATTGTGCACAAATTGTATGCGTGCAAGCACTGAATCCAATGACCGGGGTAATATTATTTTTGTAAAGCGCTTAGAGACATTTGTATTAAGCGCTATATAAAAGCTAATAATTATTATTATTATTATATTCAAAACATTGTTGACAAAAAAACATAAAAACATGATGATATCTTGATTTAGTTACGTAACTGTAAACAAACGAATTTAAAGGTCACTCATTACTCTAATCGATATTAAAAGAAAATGTTCCTATCACTTCCACTGCTATGTTAAACTTCTGTTCTCGGCATATACGAAATACTCTAACGATAGAAATGCTACAAATTATATGAATTTCAAGTGTACCTACCTATAGCAACGATTAATTCGGTTTGATTACATTTTACTATTATGATTAACACACTTTCTCTGTACGCAATGCAAACGCAAAATGCCATCATAGCTATGATGACAATTATAGAAATATGACGTGTACAGCTACTAACACAATGTATTTTAGTAAAATGTCTGACATCCTTTCTCTGCACCTAATCGAAAACACTTAATTTCGATCATAGTCATGTTGAAAATAGTATGAATGCAAAATGTACATGTACTTAATTTGTAGGGGTGTTTGTATATATTGATTTCATATTTCACACTCTTCTTGAAATCTGATAGTATGTAAAATTATATTCTAATTATAACATATAATACTGAATACAATTAAATTTATAATACGTTATGGTATGTGTACTATTCATGATAATAATATGTTAAGTAATAAGGCAATCACTATATTATCACTAAGATATAAATAGTTATACCTCACACCAGAATACTTAATGAATATTGCCAAAATAAAGTTAACAACAGAGTGGTACATAATACAATTTCATGTTCACATTTTTAAAGAACTATAATCGGATCTACATATCAAAAGATGGAAATTATTCAAGTAAAATTTAGAATGAAGTAACTTGAAAAGACGCAACATACAATCGACTGTGTGGAAGATCCGAATGAGGAAGTGTATACAATGTTTGAATTTAGTTTTGTGTTCATACTAACACTTGAATTTACTTATGACGTTCAGGGTCTGCGTGTAACAGGTAAATTGTTAATAGAACAAAAGTTTGTAGCAATTATTGTGACAGAGACTGGGTTGTGAGAACAAAATTATAAGTACCCATTTATGTAAGTAGAGTGACAATTTTAAGCACCTTTGTGTATACTGAAAGTAGAATTTATGTTTTTTTTCAGGTCAACTTGTCTATTAGGTATTTGATATAATTCCTGCCCCGACGGGGGTTTAAACATTATATATGTACGCTAACAATCTGTGACTAACTTACATAAACATTGATATAGGTGATATCGTATTGAACAGTCTTTTTTCAAATAATTTATCTCAAAATATTAGAAATGGGTTGAGAACCTCCTCAAATTGTTTTACTTTTGTTTAACTTCACATCCATCTACAATAGAGTTGTGTGTGTGCACGCGAAAGAGAAATACCAGGCCCTTTTTTTTGATCATCCCTACCCCTCCCTTTTCTCGTAACACAATAATACGCCACTGCTTGCCCTTGTGGTTACGAATGAGAGCTTCTGGGGTATGATATATGTAAACTCAAACCGAAACCAACGATAAATGAAATGATACATTCTGATCAAATCATGCATGAAGATACGTTTTGTCCTAATGACCATCAATAATTAGAACACGAAGTAGTAGACATTATAATAACAATATATTTACTCACTTTAATCTCATGTTTCAATGTATTATTACCATGGGTTTGTGCATAAAAAGGAACATAAATACAATTATATATGTATTTTATTTTAAGTTGTTAAAACGAATATAAACAATTTTTTTTTTCCAAGTATATATTTTTCCCTTTGATTTGAGTAACAAATTCCAGTAATCAAAGGGAAAGTCCCATGTATCCATTGGAAATAAGAATATGGAGGAAAGTCCCATGACAATTGTGTTTGGCACAACGTGCAATTACATGTATACACACACACACACACACACACACACAGATACTTAGGCCATATATACATGTACAGTTGCGTAGCTACTTTTCGCATGTCGAAGGTATTTAATTGATGTAAATAAAAACTAGACTTTAATTCGTCACTTTGACGAATTAGGTGATACGTATGCTCACGTTTAACATAATAAAGAACACGTTTTCACAACTTCATCTTTGTTTACTACTCCCATTATGGTCTATCCATGAGTCAAGTTTCAACTGTAGGGCAGAGGGAGACAGACCAAGAGAAAAAGGGGGAGGCAAGGCAAGAGAACAGGAGAGAAAGAGGGAGAGGGTGAAAGAGAAGAAAGATAGATAGATGCATAGACCAAAAGAGGAGAGGGGCAGAACATGAGAGGAGAATGAACAAAGAAAAGCAAGAGAGAGGAGAGAGAGAGAGAGAGAGAGAGACAGATGCAATTGAGAACAATGACTTCCAGATGACCATGATTTAAAGTGGTATAGCGCCCCTTCAGGTATTAGATTGATAATTGACATGTCACCTATGATTACATTTTTTACTATAATAACGTAATGATAATCTTAGATAGTCTACAAAAATCTTTTGGAAACTTGTCTCAGCTACAACATACTCAAAAAATCAACACAATCCAAGCAGAAATACCGGTTATATTGCTCAAAACACAGGATTATAGACAAAAAGAAAGTCATCTCCCAAAGGGATTAAACGCCAAAAAAATAATTAGGTGAAAAATAGGGTAATAATAAAGTAAATAGGGTTGTTTATTACATTATTTGCGATTTTTAGTGTGTTAGTATTCAAAGGAGATGGTACAGTGAAAGCTCAAAAAGAAAAAGAAAATGAAGACAAATATTGTTGGATACACCCGGACTCGAACCATGGATCTCGGAGATGGAAGTCAAGTGCGTAACCGATTTACCAAACATTTCCTCTTGCATTCACACGTAAACGGGAAATGGAATTCTCAAATCCTACTCTGCAAGTGACATATGAACATAATCCCGGCATCTCATCGACAAATAAAACGCACACGTGTGATAAGCTATTGTCTCAGCAACAACATATTCGAAGCTCCGCGAAAACGAAGATAAAACAACGGAGAATTTGCTCATAAAGACAGAGGTGTAGAATCCCAGTTTTGAGAAAAAAGTAATGTCCCGTAGAGAATACACGCAAAATGTAAAAAACTGACATGCCTCCTTTAATCGCGAAAATAGGCCATGATGCCTTAGTCACGATGAAAAAATTATGTTCATTTAATTGTACAGAATTGTCTCAGCTAGAACATACCAAAATTTGAAAGAGAATCGATCAATATTTACAGATATACAAACAATTTTTTTCTAAAATATTCTGACGTCATAATATGCAAATTAAAAAAAATGAGTTTGGAGGCCAATATGATGACGCCATGAGGGTCGAATGAGACATGAAATCATCTATCAAAATCAATCCAAAATGAAAAAAAAAAATATTAAAGGTAAAGACCAGTTATGGTCATGCGATTGCATTGTGAAAGAAACGTTGTGGAATCAATCAGAAAAGGTTGATCATCTAGCATCAAGCATCTGCAAGGTTCTGAAATCATCAAAATGATAAGAAATTTGGCCCATTCTCCGTAAATTTACAAGCACTATACACAGAAAGATGTATATGGGACTACCCTTTATCTCTCACAGACCATGAGAGATACACATTTACCAAATATATGAATTATTAGGAGGTTTTCGGGCAAATTTGTTATTATCATGTATTAGTCAAAACATATTCTTTCACATGATTGGTAATGAGAGCTTCCATTTCATTTTTTGAAATTGGGGCGTTTCCAAAACTGGTCTTTACCTTTAAGAGTTCCTATCTATTCTGAAGAGTTACAAAGATTTGTTATAGGCATGTTTTTGCTCATGTATTGTGGATAAAGATAACGCAGATCCCGCGCGCGCTGTCAACTTTGATGGACGCTCATTGCGTTATTAAAAGGTAAACAAATTATCAAAATGCTTGGAAAAATGTGATTCTATGTTGCAAAATGCTAGTACGCACAAAAAAAAAAAAAAAAAAAAAAAAGGCGCACATGCTCGTGTGCATGATTTGTTGTCAAATGCTCCATATGGCCTAAAACGTATGCCAAAAAAAAAAAAAAAATGGGATGATTTGGAGCATTTTATTTTATTTTTTACGCGTGCGTAAACGCTCGGACAAACGCGCATGCGCGCATTTGCGCACGTTTATTGAACTGAGACTGATCGGATGGATATTAATCTTAATCATGATAAATATCAATGAAAATTGGCTTTCCGTTATGAAGATAAGATCATAAGTTGATTTTCACAAAATGGCCCCTGGATGACGTCACAATGACCTTGACTCTCTGAAAAGTGTTACAGTTCTTAGACTAAAATCTATCATTATTGAAATGTTTATGATAATGGCTTTTTCAGTCTTGAGATATCCTGTGAACACATTCGAGGAAGAATAAAAAGAAATAAATAAAATTTTGACGAAATCAATAGATGATACGTAGACTTGGTAGGTATCTTATCACCTAATAATTCATAAAAAACAATATTGAGATTACATATAGAAGGTGGTAAGATTTTAGCCACATGAAGAGTGGACCATGTAAAGTTATAAACATATATTTACAAACATAGAGAGAGAAAATGCTTATTCGGCTTGGTAATTAGGCCGATTTATTTCATATATGTTACCTATTCTTGTATTGCATATTTTCTGTAAAAATGTAATATGTTCATATAGTTGCAATTCTCAACTATATTCCGGCAGGTACCATCCTTCTGAATTAATAAAAAACGCACACAATATCAAAATTCTCCGCCTGAATTATATGAGTTGGAAATAATGGATATAAAACTCCTTTAATTCCGTAAATGATAATGTTTTGATTAACTGTCATCGACCTAATTGTTACTTACTGCTACTTACTTCTACTATGATTGCTCCTTTTCTTCTTCTTTCATTTACTATTTTTCATCGTTATTATCATTACAATTAGAAGTTCAAGATTCAAGATTCAAGATTTACTTTTAACATTTCGGATGGCTGAATTGTCATAATGTTTAACAGATAATCATTAACAAAATCATAGTATTGTGACAAAAAAAAATGAATTACAATGCACATACATGTATCAGGAAATAAGAAAAACAAAAATAAATGCATTTTTTTCAAATCTTTTCCTATTTTAATACATTTCTGTCATTTCATTGGACGTTCGGTTCAAGTCACACACACACAAAAACAAAAATAAAACATGATCAATACTAACTTCTGAGAAATTGTTTGGAAGAGTGGCATTTTTCTTTAAACAATTCATATTTTCTGAATTTAGATTTAAATGGAAATTAAAGAAATCTTTAACTTATACAACCTTCTATACGAAAGGAACGTTTAAGCAGAAGATGACGACATTACTATACACAATAAAATATTGACTTAAGTCACACTGAATATTATGAATTCAATTAATACGGGTTATATACAATTAATCATATATATACCGATTGATATTTTAAACTTAAGTAGACGACATTTTTTTGCGGTGATTTACACTCATATTAAACATAGTTATGGAACCAAAAATTGATGCATGACAATGTTGCTGAAGAAAACAAAAGATCGATACCACTCAAACCCTTAAAATATTTCATCTGAAATTGAATTTCTAAATGCACACACAAAATATACATGGAAAGAATATCATTATCCTGGCATGAAAAATATTAGTACTGGATTGTATTCACAATTGTGTCTAATGTTTTTTTTTTTTTGTTTAATAGCTTCTAGTTGTATTACTTCTTAAGAAATTGAACGTTAGTATTGTTTTTTTGTTGCTGAAAGCAAATTATAGTTATAATCATAAACATGCAGTACAGCTTAATTTCGAATTAACCTGTTACGTTTTCAAAAATAAATATGTTTTAAGAAAAACTTAATAAGTTACATGTATATTAACAATATTATCCCTACTCCAATTCAGGGATATCCGTGTAAATATCCTCGTCACTCATTCTATTCAGGGAGAGATAATCCTGATAACAAAATTAAGGGGATTTGTCATTAATAGGCATAATTCAAAGAAGCGGAATGTTAAATAATCATTTATGAAATATTGAAAGGAAAGTTGTACATTAATATCCTGAAAATTTAATGCACACTTAGAAAAAAATAACTATTTGGAAATATTTGTTTTACATTCTAACACCCAGATTAGATTTGTAAAAAAAATATGTCAGAAATGGGCATAAGAGGTTGAAAGTATGAAGTGATTGTAAGAATTGTATTTCTTCTGATTTAAAAAAAGAAGTTCACTTATGAAATTGTACGTACGGTGCAATAAATAATGTGTAAAGCTCATTTGTTGGTATTGCTATGCAGTGGTGTCTTTAAAAGCAATACAGTAAAAAGGGAGGGGGAGCTAAAAAAAAAAAAAGAGAGCAAAAAAAAAAAAAAAAAAAACGAAAGTATTTTGAAGATCTATAAGAAGTTAGTCATCATTACTTCATACACGTTTTAATGAATACAATTCATAAAGAATATAATAACCACAGTCATGAATTTTGTTGTATAATAATAACTTGCCTTTTCTCTCGCAGTGTTAGGCGAGAGAAAAGGCAAATTAGTATTATATAACCACACCTATCAAATGTATGATTTATCAAACTTACATTTGAACCCTCGAGACTCCAACCAATTTTGTTTTTTTTGCATGTCATGAAAGATGCGGCGTTGCTTTATATCCGTCTTCCAACAGTCTGAAATTATGTTGAACCTGTCCATATTTCTTGTTTGTTTTAAGCTTTATTTATTTATACAATAGATTCTTTGACACAGCAAACGCGGCTTGTTTATTATTTCTCCAATTATATTCCCACCGAAATATATAAACAAGTTAACGATAACATCACAGGAAAATAAGCCGTAAACTCAGAGTAACGGGTGGGGCGCATAGGCCTTGTTTAACAATATTATTTATTCATCTAGCAGAAAAATGACAACAATGGTAAAAAAAAGCTCATATTGGGTGAAACAAGAAAAAAAGGAATGGTCTTGTTTGCGGGATGAAATATTACCCATTATTTGTTAATTGTTATCAAATTTCTAAAACATTTGACTTACTTTTTGAATAATTTAATCCAATATTGTGATGCTTTTTTAAGACGAACATGCATAATACAACTGAGAATAAAAAAAAACACACAAATATTTAAAGGAACAACCGTCGTTTCCCTTATTTGATCGTGAACGCGTGATTTACTGTTTCCTATAAATAGTGAAAAATCAGTCTCAGCAGTAAAGATAACAGTGTCTCCCTTTAAGATTCTTACTCCTATACATCATTAAACAGGAAGTTTCGCTTTCTGCTAGATAGCTAGAACCTAAGTAGATGGATTTTCAAATAGAGTCTTAAACACGGGTTGAAGGATTTTAGAGAGAGAGGGAGCTCAAGGTGACAGTAGCTGTTTTTGTCTAAGATATGTTAACACATGACAAATAACCACACCGGATACGAAATAAACATAACCCGCACCAAATATAACTGGTAAATAAAAACGAAACTGAAATATCGTTTTGAAGAAAAAAAATTGAAGGTAAAAATAAAAATTCACTCGGGAGAAATTCAAGATACAAATTTTGGATTAAGGTAAGATTATTCAAATATTAGACAAATCATGCATTTTTCGAAACTTTGCAACAGCAGCTGATATAAAAACAAAATACAAATGATGATAATTCTTGCAGGGGCTCAAATTATTTTGGAAAAAAAAAGTCCTAAATGTTCTAACAAGGCTATAACAAGACCATGTGTGCCACATACCTAACGCCTTGAAGCGAAAAAGTGATACATTTGATAATTTGGTGTTGTATGGGTACACAATTTGAGATGTTTTATTAAATACGAATGTTCAGTATGGCAATACACCAATCCCCGTGAAGTAGGGACGGGAAGAGAAAGGAGAAGGGAAGTTAGCATTGATACTAAATAAATTCTAGTGTATGGTACATTACTCATCAAGAAACTGTTAAGTCTGATACATAAACAAATAGATAACAAATATGCTACAATTGAATTACTACACATTATGAAACAAATAAAACGTGTATACAATAAGTCATGACTGTACATACCGTTGTAATGTTTTAGGGTATGGGTGTCTATCAATTGAACAGTTTATAAAGTAAATCATAATAATTTTGGATAGAATAAAGAAAACACATATTAAAAAANACTGTTCCCCTAGGCAAGTTTTAAAGATCTTTGTAAATGATACAATTTAACCAATGCAACATTTCAATAAATCTAACTTTCTGTACATATTCTAGCGAATATGTTTTGATTTAACCCCCCCCCCTTTTTTTTTTGTTCCATCACTTACATAGGAAACGATATTAAATTACTAGTAATCAACCTGTTATTTCAGCTTGATCAAGTAGCGCCATCTCTCGATTGGGGGATTTCTGGACTTTATGAGATTGTATATAATGATGTAATATTGCTGTGTTTCCAGAGAGGAAATGAGAATGGTTCTTGATTGAGTAGTACGAAACATATTGTATAAATTATTGAATTACAGTGTAATTACACTAAGCTTGTGTAATCTATAGAGCTTTATTAAAGTAGGATTATACCGGTATGAGAGTCAATAATTTTAAAAAAAGAAAAAAGAAAAGTTGTTCAACATGTTATTCTAAAATCAAGAAAGAAGAAGAAAAATAAAAATGAAATAAAAAGGTTGAATGCGAATTTCTCTATGGTGTCCTGTATTGTGACCTTGACATACTCACACTTTTGACAAGCATTCTGGGATACCATTGAGAATGTTTAGGGTGGGCAACATCTTAACATTATCAGTCGAAAAGATTTTTCAAGACGAGATGTTAAAATAGGAGAATCATGAAGAGCGTGTGATTAGAGTCTGAAATCACAAGTATATAATGAACATGCATAAATATTTTATAATTATTTTTTTCCGAGTTTACGAAAAGGTTCGAATATCATTTTGCTTCAGATAAAACGTCATCAACGTATATCATTTGGTCTTCATTGTTCAAAAATGTATGAAACACGTTGAAAAATATATTTATGTCTACACCATAAAATATACTTTCAATTCAAGATAGATTGCATTGTATATTTTTGAGGTCTGGGTGATGGCAGTCTAACCGTGGTTTGCTATTTTACAAATCTTATTTTTCAACAACAGGACATTGCTGGCACGAAGATTTCCGTGCACGATCCGATCAGATGATAAATTAGAGTGTATAATATCCTTTTGATGTCATAAACAATAATGGAATGACATAGTCTGTAAGAACAGTGCACAGGCACACGGGTTGAATGTGTATCTTATGATGTAGTATGATAGCATATAATGAGGAAATATAACCAAACTATAAATACGTCGTTTGTTTCTTCCCATTGCTTAAAAAAAAAAAAAAAACAATTAATACAACATCAACAATTTAACGTTAATCGAGAAGTAGAAACAGAAGATAATATAATTTATACCAGAAAGTAAATGAGTGTAACCCTTTGTTGCGGGATTTGAATGGGCATAGTACATTTTTTTTGTTAAACTTTTTGTATGTATTCCCTGTGTCTTTTTTGCAAGAAGTGATTCAATTTTGATATATTGTTTTGATAATAGATGTTTCGTCTCATCGAAATTTTCGCTTCAGCGACAACTTCTAAAAGTTCCGAAATATGGAAGGTAGACAATTTGACATTCAAGAACGCCAAGGAGTTATTTGGAAATATTCAACTTCATGATGATTTACCTATGCATATAAATTCACCTTCTGTGAGGACAGGAATGCCATGCAATCTGCCAGGCAAACGTGAAAGGGTTTAGTTCCTTCACCCGGTACCTAGAAATCACACTTAAAAGTAAGCCTGAATTTTGTCCCACTGATTTTGTTGTTTGCTTGTTTGTTTTTGCGAAATCGCAGGTGTGTACACGTATTGCCTGTGTGTGTGTGTGCGTGTGTGTGGGTATGGGGGAGAATACTATCGACGGCCCGCCAAGTTATGTCAATCGTTAGCTGTGGCCCGCGAGCTTTAATAGGTTGGCCACCCGTGTTCTAGGAGTTTCGTTGCATAAAACAAATTATACGAGCCATCCGCCTTCGTTGAAACACAGAGCATCACACAAATTCACACAGCCTCAACTCGAGTGCGGATGGATCGTGCGCATGCATCTTTCGTATAATATTACTGGTAATGCATTCATAAAGTGCCATTTTAACGCGCCAAGGGTGTTTAATTTTGTTATTATTAATTTAATTTCTAGGTCATCGTGTTTCAAAGCCTAAATTTAGATAAGATCATCGTTCAGAAAGCAAAGTAAAGATCTTCTGTAACCTTCTACCAAGGTTATGTTTTTGAGTTAGACAGCGCCATCTTCAAATAATTCTGCGCAATATACAACAGTGCTATGGAAATATAATTATAACAGCCCACCACTTGGTTACATAAATGTCTTGTAGGCTCTCCGACAGCCTGCTCCTCAAATTGAAATAGTATATCTTTGCGTGTGTGTTAACCGTAGTAAACAAAAACAAGAATTATGTGGCAGTTAATTGTCTTTCTTATCGGATTCGTACTTTGTTCTCCTGGTAAGTATAACATAAAATAGACTGCATATTTTCGTGTACGCGCCTTTATTACACAGTAGACTTGCGGGTGCACCATGTGCGTGAGAGAGAGAGAGGATTGAGGAGTGCTGAGAAAGACTCTGACTCGGTAACCTTTCTTGGGGTGTGTAGTCCTGAAAAGGGACTGTTTGTTACACTCCTGACGACAGAGAGTTTGTTACACTCCTGACGACGGATAGTCAATCTGTTAGAAACGTCGAGCCACTCATCCTCTCCAAGCGCTATAGTTCTCCTTAGAACTATAAGCTATACAAGATAACAAACAGTCCTTTTTAGGACGACACACCCCTAAGAAAAATTACCGTTTCAGATACCTTTTCAGGACTCCTCGATCCCCCTCTCTCTCTCGCTCTCTCTCACGTACATGGTGCACCCGCAAGCTTACTGTATATCTACATCATCATGCAAGCCGACACTTACAAGCTAAGCCTTTATTAGTCATTGATCATTGATGTCTTCCATATAAACTAAAGTATGTAATGTTGATGTTGTAAATGTATCCTAATTACGCAGTCATTGCTTTCGTTTTTCTTATCAATATTTTGATGTTTCAGTATTCGACAATCATACAAATATATGATTACTTGTATTAAAATTTGCTAAAAATACAGGATATTTATTCTAGTTTGATCACGACGTGATAATCAAGGTTAATGTACCAAACCTGAGATTAGTACCCACAGTTTGAATAAATACAATGACTTCATGGAGAATGAAAGAAGGGCGATCAAGAGGTAGATGGCTAGAGCCACATTTTATTTTTGTGGTATTTACCATACAATTTTTTTTTCTTCAAAATAGATCTGCAACTGATCCGGTTTGTTCAAATAAGGAAATTATTAAGTATTGTTCAAAAGAAAACAAGACACTGTTGACTTCTCCAATCTTCAGGGCGTAAATTAAAGAAAATTACCGTTTACATCCTTATGATTCAGCCGGCAATTGACATTTAGAATGTGTATATGTATTGAAACTTTGGAGGTGTTTGTTAATGTCCTTTATCATGACGATCCTAATGAAAGTTATATGCTAAGCTAAGCGCAAAATATACATACATATATATCAATCATTTAAAAACGCTCGTAGTACCAGAACCTAGATGATGATATTAAAGGGAGCAATACGGCATCGTTTGATCAATTTCTCATTTAAAACCCTTATCTAAATTACTATTCCTTATGCACTTTACCCTGGATGTACAATTGCAACAAGCAGCATTCTTGTTTATTTGTTTATCATTTATGTGTTTGCATTGAAGATGTGACTGATGTGGAAACAATCGCTGGAGAGGACGTGGACTTGGAGTGCATCCGGACCTACACAAACGACACGATTTTGGTGATAGCTTGGACACATAGTGATGGCACGGTATTATTCTACTGCGACCCGCCTAAACCCTGTGAAATAGATTCTCCAATTCACACATTTGGAAGAAAAGATTTATCATTTATCAGCAGCACCGTTACCATTCGAAACGTCTCCATGGTTCATGAAGATGAATATGATATTACTATGTCTTCGATAGGCGACACGAAGACTTGCAAAATCAACCTGACAGTTAATGGTAACTTGTTGACAGTATTCAATTAAGGATTTCGACATTAACAAAATACAGGGACCAAGTCCTTTTTGGTTACCTCCATGATATTTTTTGAAAATACGTTAAAGAGCAATTAACACAAATTCTAATGCAAGGTTGATGTTATAACAACAAAAACATCGAGCCACTTTTCCTGTTTATCCTGAGCAATGAAAAGACTACGTTCCCAGACTTAAAACGAAAATAATACATGATATGTTGTATACAAAAGTGATACTACAAATGGTCGGCTGGAAACGGAATAGGTTCCACCAAGGAGTTTAATTCAAATTCATGTTATTTATGGAGCAGGTGGTGGAGCAGGTCATGGAGAGGGTTGAAATTTCGTGTATTCATTTATTTTTAATTTGTTTCGGTCATTAAACAAATCATTCTTAAAGTCCGAAGTAAAAAGAATAATTACGAACAACTAAACAAATTTGTAAATAATCCGCTTGTTTGAAATAACATTATCCTAGAGGCACTTTCCCTTCTTTTGAATTAATTACAAGTTCCACCGAAGGGGTTGATCCTGGTCGAAACAGCCGATGATACCATTTTACAGGATCAAGGATCACTGACGGTTGCAGAAGGGGAACACAATACACTAGTCTGCAAAACCAATACACAGGTGAAACCAGCCGTCAATTTGGAGTGGGTGATTCCGGACGGGTTAAATGCTTCTGTTGAACCTCAAACGCATATGTATGATGGACATGATAAACGTCTTCTTGTGCCTACACGGACAATACACTTTACACCAACATATGCAGATGATGAAGATATTGTGCTAATTTGTGATGTAGCTAGCAACTCAACTCATGATCATATTCACACATCAGTTATTATTAAAAATGAAGGTGAGCGTTCACAAATTCTATTTTTTTTCTTTGAAACAGTGCATATCGGTTAGTACCTTTTTATTAATGTAAAAATATATAACTTGTGAATATTCCGTGACCCAGTATGTGTAGTCAGATTAAGAAATAGAATCGTCAAACGCAAAAATAGACACATTGGAGTGAAAAGTCACGATGTTTCTTATGAGATCAAATGGAGGCGATGAAGATATCGTCAGAACATCAAATTGGTCCCGGGAGAGAGGGGGGGGGGGGGGGGGGGG
>BEXV01001409.1:87169-99921 GCA_003118195.1 Hemicentrotus pulcherrimus
TTTTTTGTTATACCTTTGTTTGTTTATTTGTTAGTTTCAAAGATAATCTGAAATTTAATTTGGATTATTCTTCTTTACTAATATATTGATGAAAATCGTAAGCCGTGTAATCTTATTTTGTATTTATATATCGATTTGTTTTTCTATACTTGAAGAATTTTCAATAACAAATCTGTTCTTGCTTCTCATTTTCTAATGGTAAATTAATATCTTCCAAGATGTCAATAATGATTTGATTAATCAATTTAAAGTATATTGATTCTTATTTTGTATGTACTTAAATAATATTGAAATAATACGAATAATGGATCCTATTTCAATAAATGCCGCTTAAAGGCTTATGCAATTTGCTGTATACAAATATCTGTATTGTTATTATCAAATTGCAATTTTAACTTTAATATTATTGGTGAAGGAATTCGAACGTGTACCCTCGTGTACGTCTGATTTTCTATCCTAACCCCCACCCCCTACTCCCCGTAATTACAAAGTGTCGTCCCCTCTGTACATCGTTACTGATATTTTGAAAAATGTTAGTGGCGCACGGGTAAACAATACTACGAACTACAAATTTAATTGGAATAAGGTAATCTTACACAAGAAATCAACCACGATTAATGGCACAAGAAAGAAATAGAGTGTATGGGTGATTTATGTTCGAACTTTTTGTTTTGTTTTTGTTTTTGTTTTTTTTTTGTTTTTTGTTTTGTTTTGTTTTGTTTTGTTTTTTTTTTTGGGGGGGGGTAGTGTTTCTGTATATGGGAAAAGTTGTCAACATTGTAAAGCGATGTGTTTTTTGTTACCCAACATGTATAGGAGAATGCACTACCAACCGCGAATCTCTAGAGACAGGTTCTGTGGAAAGACATTCATTGAGAGCAAGCAATGGAGATTCACAAGGTTATACATTTTTAAAGTATATTTCTTGTACATTCCGCATACCGCTATCACGTTCAAAGCGAAAACACTGCTAATGGTAAGAAATACAGGACAAAATTGGCGATTTTGGCAATAAGTATTTCTTAAATATCACACAACCTTATGAGGTAATTTTGCTTTCATTTTGGGGGTAAAATACCAAGCTGTTTCTGTTGATTTCTTTGTTTGATTCGTTTATAGTATTCATATTTTAGTAGTAGTCGAAATAATATTAACAGGGGTACTAAAAGTATGAGAAGTAGTAGTAGTGGTAGTAACATGGGTATTATCATTAGAAGTAGCAGGAGTAGTTGGAGTATGACTAGTATGATGAGCGGTAGTAGCGGTAGTTTGAGTAGTAATAGCAGTATGAATAGTAGTAGTTGTACTATTATCATTAACAGTAGTAGCAGAGGAAGTAGTGGGAGTATGACCGATAGCACTATGAGGAGCAATAGTAGCGGCATTTTGAGGAGTAATAGCAGTAGGAATAGTAGTATTTCAAGTACTTTTATCATTAAAAGTACTATCAAAATGAGAGGTAGGATCAGTAGACCTAGTAGTAGAAGTATAATAAGAATAAGTAATAGTAGCAGTAGTAGTAGTAGTCGTAGGATTATTATTAGTAGTAGCAGAAGTAGTAGTAAAATTAGAAGTATAAATTTAAGAAGAAGTAGCAGCAGCAGCAGCAGTAGTAGTAGTAGTGGTAGTACTAGTAGAAGTAGAAGTAGCATCGAAGGAGTAATACTAGTAGGAAGTAGCAGTAGTTGTAATGAGGAACAATTCTTTCATTAGAAGTAGAAGTACAAGCATTTTTATTTTTAGGATTCTCCTCCTACTAATTAATATCATCATATCACTATTATTATTTTGTTGTAATTATCATTGTAATGTTTTAATGATCATGAATATCATTATTGTTGGTATTTGTCTGTGAACTCAATATAATGTGAAAGCCTAAAGTCTTTAAGGATGATAAACCATATATATTATCCATGAGGATATAAATGATATTATACAAAGCAAATTTGTTTGTTACAGACTGAATAACATGAACCTTTCAATCAAGAAATAAATAGCAGATGAGCAAATGAAAAATAATAAATTATTTAAATGACTAACGAAATTTACATGTCTTTAAAAAAAATAGATTTCACAGGTTGTGGATCATCTTACACGACACATTTCGACCTTTTAAATCAAGGTTCATAGGACAAGAAATAGTATGCATATTATTAATACTGAAGATATGAAGAGCTTGATTCCAAAAGGAGCTATATCCATATTTTATCAAAATGGAGTTATTTGTCTTAAAATAATGATTTCCTTAATGGGGACAAAATGCACTATATCAACTTCAAAAATTGTACCAGGAAGTATGAAAAGAAATAGGTACAATATCATGTTTCATTCCAAAAGGAGCTAAATCCAAATCGGTTTCATTCCAAAAGGAGCTAAATCCACTTTGAGTAAATCACCTTTTTTTGTCCTCCACTTTCCTGTTATATACGTTAAAGGTGTCGTCCTGGACCAATAATATATGATAAGAAAACAAATATTTTTAATTTCTACTAAATTATTAGATTTTGTAGATTTAGCTCCTTTTGGAATGAAACATGGATTTAGCTCCTTTTTGGAATGAAACGGACTTAGCTCCTTTTGGAATGAAAATGTGTTATGTGGTCTATTTTCTTTTAATAAGGTTTTTTTAGTTGTGATTTCATTATTATTTAAAATGAAAGGTTTGCTACTAGATTTTAATAAATTTCAGTGACTTTATTGAGAAAATGTTAAATTTTCCAGGTACAATATCATGTTTCATTCCAAAAGGAGCTAAATCTACGAAAACAAAAAAATCTAAAAAATTAGTAAAAATCAGGAAAACTGGTAGATTTTTTCTTATCATATATTATTGGTCAAGGGTGACACCTTTAAAATATATAACAACATTAAGGTCCATGGCTAAAAGGAAAATGGAGCAATTAAAAATGTCGATTTACTCAGAAGTAACCAAAGTGGATGTAGCTCCTTTTAGAATGAAACTCTTCATATATATATATATATATAAGACACCTTTTAATAACGATATTCTGCAAACCTGTTAATGGATTACGATCAAACTTTAATTTGAAAAATTGCTTTACAGCGGAGGCATCATCAGTCGAAGATCCATCTAGTTTTAGTTTTAGTGATACAAACGCGAAAACATATTACATGGTTGGTTTATGCACAAATTTGTTTGGGTGGCTAGCGTTTCTGTAAATTGGAAAATACTTCGACATTGTAAAACGACGTGTATTTTGTCACTACAAATGAATAGGAGAACACACTACCAACAGCATCATTCTGGAGACAGGCTCTAAGGAAAATCATGCGATGACAAAAATTAATGGAGATTTAGAAGGTTATTCATTTGTGGTATTTTCCTTAATTTTTATCACGTTCAAAGTTGAAAGGCATTATTGATGTTAAGAAATACTTGAAAAACAGATTCGGCAATATACTGGTATTACCGGGACTTTTTTTAAATGTATTTATCTTGCAATCAAACGTAGAAAAGGAGCCCGAGCTGTACTTAGTTATTACATTTATTTGTTTAGTTTTAGAAATATTGTAATNAAAAAATGTCACACTATGGAATACGCGGGTTAGCCTTGCAATGGTTTGAAGATTATTTGTGTAAACGATTACAGTTTATACAATATAAAGACAAAATGTTTTTGAAATTGAATATAACATGTGGTGTCCCTCAAGGCTCCGTTCTTGGACCAACATTATTTTTACTATATATAAATTACTTACTTAACTCCACAAACTCTTTCAATTTCAGAATATTTGCTGATGACTCAAATCTTTTTCATACTTTTAATCCTAGACAAAAATAAATTGATTTAGAAATTGTAAGTGAAAATTTAATGAAGGTGCAGGAATGGTGTAATGCAAATGAAGTCACAATCAATCTACAGAGAACAAACTATATGATTATGAAATCCAAAGGTAGATCAGTAGACAAAAAAGGATCTATGAGAATATCAAGATCAGATATTAAAGAGGTATCGGTTGCATCATTTGTAGGAATTGAAATTGATTGTCACTTTTCATGGAAAGAACGTATTCAGACAATAAACAGATGCATAAGAAAGAAAGTAGTTATTCTGTTTAAACTGAGACATTTTGTTCCCAAGAGTATACTTGTGTTATTATATAAAGCTTTTATACAGCATCATCTCTCTTATGGAGTAGAAGTATGGGGGAGCACTTACAAAAGTAATCTAAATTGTATATGTTAAAAAAAATGGCAACGAGAGCAATTACATAGTCCGCTTAAAACAGACTCCAAAGCTCTTTTTTAAAGTCTAAATATTTTTCAACTTCATGAGCTTCTTGTATCAACATTTATGTACGATTTTGTAAAAGGTGTTTTACCACACTCTTTCGTGGATTATTGTCAGGTGATACAGCACAGATATGCAACTAGGAGAAAAGAAAGTGGCTTACTTTATCAACCAAAATGTAAGACAACGCAAGGGCAATTTTGTATTTCGTTTGTAGGAACAAAGCTGCGGAATGATCTCCCAGATGAAATTAGATTTAAAAACATCGAGGTTATCTTTTCGGAGACATCTTTCCACCTACCTTCTATGTAAATGACGTGGGCTCAATCCCATCCCCCCCCCCCAACACCCTTCGATTTTTCCACTTATTTTACTAGTCATCCTTTTGTATTGTGTATACAGTTGCTTGTTAACGATTATAGCGTCCTTAAGCTTTTTACAGGATTTGTGCATGTAAGCACATCTGTATGAATATCTTTATTAATACATCCTTTTTATTTTTATGAACACATTGATGATTTTTTTTTCTTCAAAGATTTGTCTTCTTTCATTTTAATGCTTTAACACTTAAACTTTTTTATTTTAATTTTTTTCATTTTAGTAAAGATTTCGTTTTTTTTTTTTTGTGTGTGTGTGTACATGATACTGTATTATTTTGTTGTACTGTATATCAGTAAATACCCCTAAAAATACAAACGCAAAACAAATTAAAATGGTACAGACTTTAGATATTTTTTTTTTTTTAATTCATGGTAGATAAATATGTAAATGAGTCAGTAAAACAATGAATTTGAATCAATTTAACGTTCCAAGCGAAATGACAGTTTTTGAGCTACATACCAAATAAACAAATGAATAAAGGATGAAATAAAAAATAGTTAATTAATCAACAACAAATAATATGTGCTTGCTATAAATACATTTCATAGGCAGTGGAACATCTTACACACCAACTGTCGGTCCTTCAAATTCAGGTAAAGAAGACACGTAATAACTTGCGTATAATTTACACTAACCAAAGACACTGATTGGCAGTTATGCCCTTGCAAGGGAAACATTGCTCATTCAAAATCATTGACCTTTAGAATATTTTTTTTTTTCGAAGTTATAAGTCATGTAAGAAAAGGTACGTTATTGCGTTGGCGTATGTGTGCATTATTATGAATGTGACACCATTAAGAAAACAAATTGTGCCTTTTAAACATGTCATACGTTATATTTTGTTAAAGGAAATTATATTACGGTTTGATGTAAACTCTGAAAATGATAATAACTGCTTCCATTTTGTTCTTAAAATAGGGTTGAGTATTAGAAGATGATTTTACCTATCGAATTCTAGTTAAAAAGCGAGAGAAAAATAATCAATCGTCCTACAGACATAACATATATACGTGCATGTCTTTGTCAATGTATTGCTTTTCATTTAGAATTGAGAGTACAAGGTCTCTAGTATTTTGTTTTGACACATTATGATGCATGATTCTCCTTCTGCTTATGACGATAACAACACAACTGCACAAATATTATGAAACAGGCAATACAATAAAAACCACTGGTTTAATACGAATGCACATCGTCATAACATAATTTATCAGCCTCATCATTTTCTCGATCTCGCTGGGGTTGAGACCTTGAAATATGTGTCGCCTCTGCTAGTTCCCCCACATTATTCATAATTGGCATCTACTGCATATTAATATTTATACCGGAATCTTTAGATTTTTGTTTTGCATTGTTTAGCACCTATCACGATTTTATGAGTTGCGTAGAAATTTCATAGAATTGACTCACGATTTATATATATATATATATGACAGAGGGAAAATACTTCGCAAATTGCATGGTTCCAGCGGTTTAATCATATTAGGCTAACGATTTTGTTTTGGTTAACCGTTGGATTATGAAGCATGAAACTGGAATGATTTTTATTTTTCAATTTATATAGCTTACAATGTATCGACTGCATTTACATCATTTTGTAGAAATCGAATACATGCGATATGCTAAAACTGGCATCAGTGATATAGCACTAAAGAAACATCATTGATACAGTGAAGCATTCATACTGGTTATAGCAATTTAGATTTTCCTCAAAAAAGTTACTCAATATTTGTGTCATTACTTTATTTTTTACCGAGAAGTGATAGTCAACTAGAAATGAGAGAATACAAAACACGCACAAATGAAACTATCATGACAGCGCATTTTCATTGGAAAAGAAATCAACAGAAGAGAAAAAGAGGCAACAAATTAATAATAAAATATTGTTATTTTTTCCATATTTTTCCCTCTACATGGATTTTATTGATTTTCATTTGAAACAAATTAACAAATATATATTCAAGGTAATTTACATGTATAACATAAATAAAATTGGCTTTAAAAGATACAAGTATTGTTGAACTGTTGAGTTAATAGAAACTAACAAATCAATAATTCATTTCTGACACTCATGGAAAGATAAACATATACAAAAAAAATATCACTTTAAGTAGACAAATTCCTGAATTGAAACCATTTTCTTGTGAATTTATTATTTCTACAAGTCGAATTAGCAATATACTTTTCGTTTTTGAAATAATTTATAATCGAAATTCGAATATTATAAAAAAACGGGTAACTGTTTATTTTGCAAGTATACACAATCTGTCGCACAACAATTAGTATACAATTCAATGCATAATTTTTTGGAACCTTTTTGAACCAAATAATTTGTATTGTAATGAAAATGTTGATTTACTTCCGGTTGTGGCACCTTGTTAAAAATAGTACAATTGTTGAAGCTTTGTCTAATTGCATCGCATAATCCACGAAAAAAAAAATGAATATTATACTTTTCTTGGAAGTGTTCCAGAGAGAGAAAAAAAAACACCATTTGTATCTAAAATATCATTGACAAAACGAATTCCCTTTTGACACATTTTTTTATCATATATTGAGCTCTTGCCTATTCCAATGTAATCATTATTCCATAAGGGTTGGCAAGAAATGTTATCAGAATGCATGGACAAGAGCGTACTATAGGCCATGAACATATCTTTCAAAAAAAAAAGGTTCTTTGTTTTACCCGCCAGTTCCCGAAAATAATTGTTTCCCATATATGATTTTAAATCTTGCAGTTCAGGCAAAAAAGATTGCAAAAGACAGAGGATATTGCTATCTATTGATCCAATTACTAATCTCTTAATCCAGGAAACTATTAATGATTGGCAATGTGTGTATATATCTATCATTTTAACCCCTCCGTTTGAGTAACTTTGTGACATTTGACTTCTACTTATTTTATCAAGTTTCTCCCCCATATAAATCTATAAAAGTGAGCATTTATATCTTTCAAAATATTCTAAGATTGTTAAATGTATATATCTTCGATTTCATTTGGCCTAAAGAACCTAATGAGCAACCATGGTACAAAAAAATGTATCTTGTTATAACTGGGTGTTTCGGCGTGGTGATGCTTTTCATTATACTGGCATTTGCAGGCGGTTTCATCCGCTCTGAGAGGAGAGATGGTAAGTCAATTACGTTAGAATACTTTTCCGTGTACATAGTTGGGTTGTGTGAAAAGACGAGCTGTCACAGTGGTATTCTAACGAAAATGAAAATGGATTTGCATACTATGACAAATTGTAAAAATGTTGAAAAACATGTTGTGTTAACTGTTTCAATGAGAATAATTGTAATAATGGTAACTGTTATCATAATGAAAATTATTTCTGTCGATGCCAGCTTGTAACAAAAACTGTGAATCTTGGAAGGAATAGGGAGAAAAACCTGTTCTAGAATTAAATAACCTCTAGTCGAGCTGTCACAATTGTATTCTAACGAAAATTTAAAAAAAAAAATTGAATTTGACTTACCGTAGAAACGTGGAATAACGGATTGTATTTATTTTTTCAATGAAAATTATTGTAATAATGGTAACTGATAATGATAATTATATATGTCGATGCCACGTTGTAATGAAAAAAGTGAATCTTGGATGAAATAGGGTGAAAAACCTGTTGAAAAATCATATAACCTGTAGTCCTGACAGTCTGGTTTTAATTTGGACCTCGTAAAAAGCAAGGCGAAAAACTTCATCTTGTTCTAAATAGCACAGTGAACCCCCACATTCAGTAAAAAACTATATCTAGGGCTGACGCATATCATAGTTATATATAATAATGATATTAAAAAGTGAAGGATATTTATACCTATACCTTATAAACATGATACTTTTTGAGCGGGAGAACTATTGTTGAAAGAAACAAAGACAAAAATAAATGAGTTGTTTCGATACTAGGGACCAACTGGTTGTATGGACAAACAATATTATTGACACTTTAAAATGAATTAATTAACCTTCTGTAATTAGCAGCTCAAGCTTTACAGACTTCTGGAAATCTACCAGATGATGAAACATCTCACATTAGCAAGCCACCATCTACCACCGGTATAAAGGTGAATTCAATTAATCGTTAACCTTTGGTATGAATGTTTAAATACCTTTTATATTTTATAGTGAGCCCAAATAATCGCAAATATCTCAAAGAATAAAGCCCCGTTAGTAAAATTTCAAAACTCTGTTTGTAGTACAAACAATAATGTCTGGTTTATGCAATAATGGTATTTTTTTTCTGTTTTCTACCTATGAGATGAACCAATATAACATTTATGTTACGTAGATTTATTTGAAAGTGTTTCATGGTTTTAATTCTTTGTTTATTTCAAGTTTATTTATGTATGTTTTCGCTTATTTTAACTGATTTTAAATGATGATGATGATGATGATGATGATGGGAAGGATCCGTCCAACGTCCTTCTTGTTAATTCATCAAGTAATATTTATCTTTCTGTTTCCAGTCTTCGGACACGACCTTCGATCAATCAGACCCTACATACGCAATTCCCGATTTTTTCGAAGTACCCCATACATATATGGCATTGAAGTACAAATCCTCAGCTAGTACTAGCCAACAAGTCTCCCGTCCCAGCACCCCAATTGACGATCATGGTGATGCTGTACTTAACTTTAGCCCCATTCTTGTCCACCAGCAAGTGAAGACACATTCAGATCTGAAGGACGAGCCTACTTATGTTAACACCGATGGTGCGTCAAGTTATTGTGAAATTAGTACAGATATTCCAAACATTGTTATGAATCACGCTGACCAATCGGACCTCACAAATGTAGTTCCAGATGTTCCCAAAACAACCCATAAATACATGGTAATGAAACCTATCCTAAATTGCGAGGAGCCTACTTATGTTATCACTGAAGGTGCGTCAACTTATTGTGAAATTAGTACAGATCGCAACATTGTTAATGATCACGATGTTGGTCATGATGGTGTGTTTACAACTTACTTCTAAATAGAGGGAATGTAAGTGTAATTTTGTCAATGTTAACTACCACATTATCATTGTTATCAGTATGTTCAGTAACGAATACAATGTACAAATTGTATCGTAATCATAACAATGATGCAAATAATATTAAATAGTACGAGGGTTCGAATCCCGACACGGCACTGATATCCTTTGGCAAGATATTAACCTACACCTGCTACTATCCCCTAGGTGTTACATGGTAACCCCGTAGGATACGACCGTCATTGTTGGTCAAACAGTTTTTGAGCTCCAAGTATAAACGCCTGGCTAGAATGCTTCCGAGAGAGTGGAGGCACAAATTGTTTGCGTGCAAGCACCGAATCCAATGACCGGGGTAATAGTATATGTGTAAAGCGCTTAGAGACATTTGTATTAAGCGCTATATAAAAACTAAATATTATTATTAAGATATTCAAAACAGTGTTGACGAAAAAAAACTATCACCATGATGATGTATAACGTAACTGTAAACAAACGAATTGTAAGCGTTAATTAGTCACCTCATTACCTCTAATCGATTTTAAAAGAAAATTGTTCGTATCGCTTTCGCTGCTATGTTGTATTTCTGTTCTCGACATATTATATAAAATACTTTATTTATAGTAATGCTACAAATGATATAAATTTTAAGTGTACGTACATAAAGCAAAAATGAAATTTGGGTTGAGTACATTTTACTATTATGTTTTGCACACTGTCTTTGTACGCAATACAAACACAACATTACATCACAGTTATAATAAAGCATGACAGAAATATGACGTGTACAGCTATTAACACAATGTATGAGCTCTTTATTTGTATTAATGTTACTAATATGTCTGACATCCTTTCTTTGCACCTAACGGAAAACACGTAATTTCGATCACAGTTATGATGTAAATAATATGAAGGCAAAGTGTGCATGTGTTTAATTTTGAGGGGTGTGTGTATATTTTGATTTCATATTTCACACTGTTCTTGGATTCTGATAATATTTAAACAAAAAATTATAATCATAACAGATAATAATGAATCAAATTCAGTATATGTTTATGCATATTTATATATGTATATATACTTTATTATCTGTGTACTATTTATGATACAAATATGTTAAGTAATTAGGCAATCACTAGAAGATGTATAATATAGAAATAGTTATACCTTAAACCAGAATACTTAATGAATATCACACAAATTAAATTTAACAACAGAGTGGTACATTATTGAAATTTCATATTCACATTTTTAAAGAACTATAGTCCGATGTACATATCAAACAATCTAAATGATGCGTGTGTAATTTAGAATGAAGTAACTTGAACAAGACGCAACATAACATCGACAGTGTGGAAGATCCGAATGAGGAAGTGTATAAAATGTTTGAATTTAGTTTTGCGTTTATACTAACACTTATGACGTCCAGGGTCTGTGTGTGACAGGTACATTGTTAATAGAACAAAAGTTTGTAGCAATTATTGTTTTAGAGACTGGTTTGCGAGAAGAAACAAAATGATAAGTACCCATTTGTGTATTGAAGTGGAGTGACAGTTTCAAGAACCTTAGTGTGTACTGAAAGTAGAATTGATGTTTTACCACGTCCACTTGTCGTTTCGTATTTGATATATTGCCCGCCCCATGGGGGTAGATCAATAGAGTGGGGTATACAAACTTGTGTGTGGGAATAGCATATTTGAAATAAGGTGAATGTATCACTTCTGCAAATAAACTTTATAATACACTCTCATAAAAGCGGATTGTTAGTAGACTACCAGATGTACTTTTCTTCCAAATATATTTGTTTCCCTTTGATTTTAATAACAATATAGGTAATCAAATAGAAAGTCCTTTGTGTACATTGATAATATAGAGGAAAGTCGCATGGAAATTGTGTTTGGTACAACGTCAATAACATACATGTATACACTCAAAATACTTAGGTCTATTTACATACATAAAAAATATGCATAGCTACATTCATGTCAAAAGGTACGTAATTGATGTAAATTAAAGACATTATAACAATATTGAGATTACAGATAAAAGGTGGTCAGATATATATAATATATATATATATATTTATATATTTACAAAAAGAGAGAAAAGGTGCTACGTTGGCATGGTGCTTAAAAAAGATGTTGTATTGCCCTTTGCGACGAACCCCAAAATCGTGAAATCTATGGTCGGCTTTAAGAGAAAAAGAATTGTTAAATGAATATAAAAACATGAATCAAAGCATTCAAAACTGAGAACTATCAACCCAAAGAGGGAGAAGAGTAAGAAGAAGACGAAGAAGAAGAAGAAGAAGAAGGAAAAAAAGAAGGATTCCGACCGACCGACCCATGTTTTGGCACCTAAAGAGAAATACAACATCTTTATTTGTTTGGCCTAGTAAATTGGCCCATGTATTTCATGCATTGCTGGATATATATTTGCCTATTCTGTTATTGCATATTTTCTGTAAAGAAAAATATTGATATAATCACATTTCTCAACTGTATTTCACCAGTTACCATTTTCCTGAATGATTAAAAGCAAACACAGCATTAAAAGTTTCCACCTGATTTGTATGTGTTAGATAAATGGATATGAAACTCCTTTTATTCCGTCAATGGTAATGTTTTGAATTACTATTATTGTCAAAGTCACTAATATCACTATCATGATTGTTCACTGCTTTTTTTTACTATGACTGCCCTCTTCTTCTTCTTTAATTTATTATATTTTCATTGTTATCATCTTTAAAATTAATACTCTAAGATTTAAGATTCCGTATTCACTTTAAACATTTGTTAGCATCCGGATGGCTGAATTGTCAATGTAAAACGGATAATCAGTACCAAGGAAATATGTTCCAATTTGAATAAATTCATGTCATTTCATTTATAGGATGTTTGGTTCAAGTCACATACAAAACAAACTTGAATAATAATAAATTGTGAGAAATACTTCGAAAGTGGCATTTTTAAAATAAAACAGTTGATATGTGCTGAGTTTATTCTTAAATGGAAATTAAAGATATCTTTCAAATAGTACAACCTTACTATACAAAAGAAATATTTATACATAAGATGAATATATCACTATTCAAAATATAATTTTTACTAAAGTCACACTTAATATTGTGAATTTAAGTATTAGGGG